>APFE031617709.1:263938-342112 GCA_000404065.3 Pinus taeda | reverse complement strand
AGTTAAGAATCCCTGGATAACTGTCATACTTGGGTGAATTAGGGAAAATATGAGCCAAAAGGAATTCACATTTATATCTAATTCAGAGAAAAACATATAGAAACAACATAAATTGAGCATAGAATGCAATTAAGCAAAGTCTAGGCTATTCATTTTTCCTGTTATTTAGACAATGATATGATAGCGGTTTAAAAATATATAATGAAATATAACGAAGAAACACTTATTGTTCCATGTAGCAGCACAAGAATTCCACAATCACACTTCAACCATTTATACGCAGCAAACAATCATTTTTCCACAGTCTTTGATTATAGAACATATCAGATATACAATGCGAGTCTCTCCTGTATCGGATCAGCCAAACTCACCCCCATTCCATTGTTTAGGGTTTTTTTATAGTGAAAATATCTAAGAGTATTTGTTACAGCTGACCTAAACATGTTTGCGGGAAAAGCTGTTTAAACCTAAACTTGTGCTGAAATTAAATGCAAGTAAATATCTATTGAGTTGCGCCGGAGGCAGCTGAATCAAAATGAGCTAATATGGTGTCCTTGGTGGCTTGATACAATGCTTCTATAATAACTGTGTTTTGAGCTTTGGTCCACTGATCTCATGTGACTTTGATGCACAGTAACTGTGATTTGAGAGGCTTTAAATGGCTTTTACTGTTTTTTTGACTTGCTGGGGGCTCTTTAATGTTTTATCAGCTTTGAGCACTGAGAAAATCTTCGCTGATACACTTCGCCGCAGCACTGATACACTTCTCCGCAACACTGATACACTTCGCCGCAATACTGATACACTTTGACATGAGTTTTGGCTTCTTTCTGCTTATGATACTCTTTTAACTGCTAAATCGCCCTTTTTATGCCCTTTCGAGGAAAAAACGACTGCTGAAGAAAAAGATTCCCCATTTTGGCCTATTTCCTGTAGCGAGCATCGAAAACTGCCTCAGATTTTGAATTCGAGCTTCTTAAGTTGTGATTTCACACTTGCATGCTTTTTTTGGCGAGTGATGTCAGCGGTACGATGGATGACATCAGCATATCGGCGATCGGCGATCGGCGTTATACAGCGGGGTAACATGGCAGGGAAAAACGCCCATCCCCAGACACATCGATAGGTTCGGAAGTGAATAGACCCGCCCACCGTAGATCTAAGGCGTGGCCAATCGGACGGATGGCAAAACCGAGAAGGCAGCGGTAGGATAAGGGATGGGGCCTACATATATATATGGCATGGATTTATATGAAACACCGATCGCCGATATGCGATCGACAACAGACCATTGACGATGACCATATCGACAACGTGCATGCATGCTTTGTTCTGTCATAGTGATACGCTGATCGGCGAAATCGTTGTCGGCCAAACCAATCGGGGGCACACTTTATGCGCTGTTTTGATACACGACTCCCCTCCCGATTGCGATATCGCATCAGAGGGGGTCCAATAGAACCCTTTTGCAATCGGAGCAAGGCCCAAGGTAAGTGATGAGGATTTTATGATCGGTAGTAGAACTTTTTGATGTTTGAAGGGATTTCAAGGCATGGGAAGGGGTCCGATAGCCCAAAAAGGGATTTTTCATGCCTTGGAAGGATTTTATGTGCTTTGAGAGGGGGATTTTATGCTTTGTGAAGGAGTCAAACAACATTCTAGGAAGGATTTACGGAGTGATGAAGGGTTTTGTGCATCAGAAGGAGTCCGAAATGCATGAGGAGATGGTTTGAGGGGGGAAATGAGGGTTCTTGCTGAGTTTCAAATAAACTTAGCAATTCCCAAGTGTACTTATGGTTATATTTCAACCAGGGGGAGGGGATAAGTATATAGGGGAGTTATTTAACATAGTTTTTAGTAGGGGAAAGGGAGATAGATAGGGAGTTACATAGTAGAGTTAGCAGTCAATATGATAATGATGTGAAAAAGTGCTAAGTATGTAAATCTTAGGCTATCAAGGAGAAATAAAAGTTGTGGGGGAAGTATGGACTTTCCTTGAGTAAAGCAGATCTTTACCAAGGCTACTGATATGAAGACTGATGAATTTGAGAGGTATCAAGCAGATCTTGACCTCTTTAGGGGAAGTTAGTGAGTGATTTGGGGAAGAGGAAGAAGGGGGAAATTAGACATGCTTTGCTCGAAGTCCTTTAAATGGAAAACTGCCTCCAACTTGTGATCTGAATAGTTATGATACTTTGAAAACATGAAATGGATCACGTAGCTTGATTTCTGCAACCACAAAGCTACTTACCCAGCCTACTTATCTAACATTTTTTCTTCTATTGGTTTTGGTGCACTTGAACTAGCAAACCCTGATTTTCCTTTTTCTTTTGACTGCCCTCCTATCTACATCTACACTTATTTCGTCCAGGGGTTCAGATTAGGCTGTTGAGCACCCTTGCTTCTCTACCTGTCTAAGAATCTGCCAAGATTAAGCTGTTTGGACAGATAATGGTTCTTTATATTCTACAACAAGAAATTGAAACCTAGGGAGACCAAGATTAAACTGTTTGGACCTCCCTTTAACTGAAAATTCTTCAAAAATGGACTAGCACATCAAAATTGGAACACAACAGTGTTATTTAGACTAACATATTCTCACGACATCTTTCTTTGGCTATCTGTAGCAAATATGGAACACTGAAGCATGCAAAGTATGACATATTTGGCATGTAAAAATGTCGATCATGAAAGATGAGTAACCTGCTGCAGCAGGAGGCTAACAGTGGCTCCACTTGGGGATGGATTTTCCTTGTGGAAAGCCAAGAATAGCAGGTCAGACTGCCTTGATATTAAATTGTTGTTGTAGGTTGAACTTCTTCGTGCTGATTGTTAGATAGTTGAAACTTTGGAATGAGAATATTACTTTCCCTCACCTCAATTGCTTGTGAACTGTGAAGCACTGCCTGCTTTCTTCTGCGTCCTCTATCATTCGAACTGTTACACAAAAATGAAACAAAGTGCTGATATATACAAACTTTTATGTACAGAAATAATGTCGTCGGGCGATTCTCAACAAAAGGGATCATGATAATGCTTTAACATTCGGCCCTTCACCGGGCCCTCTTCAGCTGTGCTGCCATCTACATATTTGAGGAAATATGTGTTATTGCCTTGCACAACACTGATAATGAATGGGCCTTTCCAAAGAAAATAAAATTTTGCATGTTTGCCCTTGTCTTCTCTTCGTGAGTCCCACTTTAGAACTTTGCTGCCAACACAGAAGTCCTCAGCCTTAGCTTTCTTATCAAACATCCTTTTGAGTTTCTCTTGCAAAATTTGAGCTTTGTCATACACTTGCTCTCTGGTCTACTGTAGATGAATGGTCTTATTGATTCTTCTTTGAATGTCATTTGGTTCAGCCTGAATCTCCTGTAACAGTTTGATAGTCGGAATGCCCAAAGATGAAGGAAATCTGGCTTCCATGCCATATACTAGCTCATAAGGGCTCATCCCAATGGATTTCTTGGTTGAAAGTCTGTCTGCCCACAGGGAATTTGTGAGCTTTCTATGCCAGTTATTTTTGTTTTCCAACATCACTTTCTTTATGATGTTGATGAGGCTTTTATTAGATGATTCGGCCAAGACATTACCTTGAGGGTAGTAGGCTGTAGAGTGGCCCAAGGTAATATGAAATTTATGGCAGAAGTTGATCATCTTTTTGGATTTGAAGGCAACAACATTGTCAGTGATGATCTTGTCAGGGCAGCCAAATCTGGAAAGGATATTGCCCTCAAGGAATTGGATGATAGTGGAGTCATTGGCTTGCCTACATGGGATAGCTTCAATCCACTTGGTGAAATAGTCGGTGGTTGTTAAAATCCACTTTTGCTGGCCTGAAGAGGAGGGATGGATTTCACCTATGAAGTCAAGACCCCATTGTTGAAAAGTCTTTTCGGTTGAGATGGGCTTAAGGGAAAAAGGCAGCAGTTTTATTTTTCCTTCAAAGATTTGGCATTTGTGACATGAAACAGCAAATTTCTTGACATCTGCAAATAGAGAGGGCCAATAATAACCAACCCTTAAAATCTTGTCAGCAGTGGACTTCCAATATAGATGTCCTCCACAGTCCCCTGCATGGAATTCTTTCATGATGCTATTAGTTTCATTCAAAGTTAAGCAGTTAAGAAAAATGCCTTCATGATTTTTCAAAACTAGGGCACCATCTAAGACACAAAACTTTAATGCTTTCATCTTTAGAAATCTCTTTTTGGTTTTGGACAACCCTGGGGGAGCACACAGGTTTAACAAAACATAGCAAATATCAGCATACCATGGGGATTGTAAAAAGGTTTCACTGATCTGTGGAGTCGCCAGCTCCCGTTCATTGTCCAGTTGGTAGATGTCTAAGGCTTGAAGATTCGTTTCGGACATTAGTTTGGCTAAACCTTGTCCCTTTATCAGCTTGGTGGGTTTTATTTCAATGTCATATTCAAGAATGCTGGCAATCCACTTGCCTCTTTTTCCTTCCAGCCCCTCTTGAGTTAATATGTCTTTTACAATAGAGTTTGGGACATAGGCAATCACATGTGAATATAAAATATACACTTTGAAGTCTTTAATGGCCTTCACAAGAGTGCAAGCCTGCTTCTCCATGATTTGGTACTTCAAAGGAGCATCTGTAAGGGCTCTGCTGAAGAAAGCAATTGGCTTCTCATTTCCATGGTCATCCTTTTGCAAAAGGACAACAACTATCGTGTGATCTGAAGCCAAGGAAAAGATGATAAAATCCTTATCAAACTGTGGGCTTGTGAGGGCAGGCGTTTGAGTCAAGGCAGCTTTGATACTCTCAAAAGCTTGCTTGGTTTCAAGGGACCATTTTACCTTGGCATCCTTTTTTAACATGTTGCTTAACAGTCTTATTAGTTCGACTAAATTTGGGATAAATCTCCTTAGGAAATTGATCTTTCCAAGGAATGCTTGCAACTCTTTTATGTTTCTTGGGTAGGGAATTTGGAGGATGGCTTGGATCCTTTCTGGATCAATTTTGATATCGTCTTTTGAAATGATGTGGCCTAACAACTTACCTTCCTCAAGGCCAAACAAGGACTTCTTGGGGTTCAAGGAAATTCCATATTTCCTGCATGTCATGAAGATTTTCCTTAAGTGTTTGAGGTGCTCTTGATCGGATTTAGAGAAAGGGGTTAAGTCATCAAGGTAAACAACAAGGAAATCATGTATTTCCTTGGCAAATGCAATATCCATTGCCCTTTGAAAGGTGGCACCCGCGTTCTTTAGCCCGAAAGGCATTTTAACATACTTAAATGTTCCCCATGGTGTGGTAAAGGCTGTCTTGTCTTGGTCATCCGGGTGAAAAGTATTTGATTGAAACCTGAAAATCCATCTAGTAAAGAGATTCTAGATGACCCCACTACTCTTTGTAGGATGTGGTCCATTTTAGGAAAAGGATAGTGGTCTTTTAAAGAGACCTGGTTTAAGTTTCTTAGGTCTACACACAGTCTGATCTCACCTAATTTTTTCCTTGTGGGAACCAGATTGGATACCCATTTAGAAAATATGATGGGTGCTATGATACCTGCTTCAAACATTTTCTTCACTTCCTTTTCAATGAGGGGAAGAAGCGTAGGGTTTATTCTTCTAAGTTTCTGCTTGAATGGTTTTTGATTTGGTTTTAAGGGGATGGTATGTTGAATCACTGAGGTGTCATAGGACTTCAAGTCCTCATAACTCTAAGCAAATACATCTTGGAACTCTTTGAACAAATCCACATACTTTGGTTTTTTATCAGGGGGCAGATTTTTGGACAATTTAATCATTTTGGGCTTCTCTGCTGTCCCTATGTTGTGTTCTTCTATAGCAACATTTAAAGGCTCCATTTTTGGATTTTTGGGCACATCATTATTATCAAACATGTCTTCTAATGGAGTGAGGCCAACAGGAAAAACGTTATTCTTTAGATTAATGAACTCGGCCTCTGCTTTGGTTGTTTTATCTAAATGCATTCGTTTCAGCTCTTCTATGTTTGCATTATTAAAAACAGTTGGGTTAAGGATTTGTTTTGCTGTTGCAGCGGTTAACACCTGCTAATTTTCGTTTGTTTGTTGCAGGGAATCGTTCATGGCCTTTATGTCAATGTTTACATTTGAAAACTCGCCCTCAAGAGTAAGGAAATTGTTAATCTGGGCATCATTTTCAAATACTTGCCAGTCTTTAATATTGTTAGGAACAATGGGCCTATGTTTTATCTCAGCAGTAAAATGGTGATTTGGCTCAAAGGGAAGCTTGCATGTGCTAGCAAAAGTGGCTAGGCTGTGTGCATGTATGTTATGGTTTCTAGAAATCTTGGCAAGCTCGGATTCAGTGAAGGTATTAAGTATTTCTGTGGCGGCAGCCCTATAGGCCCTCATTCTATTGTCATTAGTAACAAAGTTACCTTCATTTGTTGTATATTAAATCAGAGTCACCTAGAATGGACACTTTTGTAGCTCCTAGAACTTTGAGCAATTTTAGGCCTAAGAGGAGAGCCTCATACTCTGCCATGTTGTTGGTACATCTGAAATTTAGTCTGTAGGCATGGCCTTCTGCATGATTGTC
The DNA here is from genome assembly GCA_000404065.3 of Pinus taeda. Taxonomy (NCBI): domain Eukaryota; kingdom Viridiplantae; phylum Streptophyta; class Pinopsida; order Pinales; family Pinaceae; genus Pinus; species Pinus taeda. The sequence continues at coordinate 335,557 of APFE031617709.1, read as the reverse complement.
ATGTGTATTGTGAATCCATATCCCTGCCCCTGCTCCTAACTTGTTTACTGAACTGTCAAACTCCAAATACCATAGGATTTTTTGATCTTGGCTAGCATTGGGAGTTGAAATCATTATCGGAGTGGGCAGATTTGGGTTTCCTGTTTCGGGAGGTTCTCTTTGTGTGCTGGTTGCATTGTTTGTTTTGCTAGTTTTTTGGGTATGGGTAACCGATTCCTCACTTACACATGCTCCTTGTTCTAAATCCGAAGGCTTATCACCAATTGGGGGACGATCATCATCATTAAAAAGAATAAATGAATCCATATCAGAATGGATTGAGTAAATTGGAAAATTTTGGGGCTTTTCCTCACTACTTACCACATACTTCATCAGTGTTTCCCTGTACAGTCTCTTTGGTTGCCCAAAGATAGATATAGTGGCATAAGAGAGGTCAAGTTGGAGGGATCCTTGGAGTTTTGCGCCCCAAGATCTTGATAAGAGCATCCCATATTTTGGTGGAATGTCGGCAACTACTACGTCCATTAGGATTGTCTGTTGGGAAATTGGACTAGAGACACACAAAGGTCTTTGATTAAGCCTAAACACTTGACCTAATTTGAGTCGAGGGAGAATAGATCTTTGTAGGGTCTTGTGACATCAAGGTTTAGCTTTTCCATTACAGCTTTGGGCATAAGATTGTGTGAGGCACCTAAGTCAAACATAGCATTATACAAGATCTTGTCATGTATGTGCAGACTGACATAACAGGGTGGAATAGATCCATATGTTGATTTTCCATTAACTTCTGGACCAAACAACAGCTCAGGGGTATCATCTAAAATATTTACATCATCCTTGAACTCCGGGATTTGAAGTGACCTTTGAATCTGTTGCCTATAAACATCATGCTTGGCAAGTTCTAAGAGGGGGATGGATACCTTAAGTTTTCCAATCTCTGCTTCTAAGTTAAATGGTTTTTCCAATGGAATCTTTGCATTAGCAGTAGCAGATTTCTCCTTTTCAAGAATATTTTCTGTGTTTTCCTTTTGACTATCAGCGTTATGATGAATGACACTTTGTGGTATTTCTGTTTTGGGAAGATTTTTAGGTGTGCTGTTCCAGTCTTCTTTCGAGGAAGAAGGAGATAGAGGCTGATCAATAGGAGGTTATTTGTCTGTTATGTCCTCTACAATCACTTGGTGCGGGTTTGGGATAGAAATATCAGCTAGTTCTGTTATGATAACCTTGCGTTTAACCTTGTTGGGCTGTTTGCTGTCTTTTGTCTTGCTAGGTGCCGGGACATCAATGGTTCTTGTTCTCAGCTTATATTGTTTGTGGACCTCATAAACAACAGAATCATAGCCTTGTTTAAAATCAAAAGACTCTCCAGACTTAGTCTGAAATTTATTTACATCATGGTAGTCTTGATCTTCTTGAGTGAGAAAAATCTGTTGCTCATCCTTCGATTTTATCAAGTTCATGTGAGTCTCTTCTGTGGGCTCACTAGAAGTGGATGCCTCTGTGTAGTTTTCTTGGAAAGGAGGTCTTATATCACGGTCTGGGCTAGATCTGGCAGCATTTGTGTTCTGAGTTTTCCTGAAATTTGGGTTCCTGGTAGTGTTAGGCTGTTGTCCCTCCCATGATGATTTTCTCTCAACACTTTCCACTCTATCTCCCAGCCTGTGCATGCCACTGATAATAGCATCTAGTTTCTGGTCGAAGGCTGAGGGTTCTTCCTTGAAGGTCGTTCTTCTCTCAGTTCTAGCTCTGTTTCTTTTAGCAATCATGTTTGCCTCCACACTAACAGCAACATTTTGCATTTCTGCAAGGCTTTGACGGGCTCTTTCCCTTAACTAATAAGCCATATCGGGATCAAAACCATCAAGGAATTTGTACAAAGCAAGATCAGGTGGAGGTCTTAAGTTCTGTGGTATTGCATTATAGACATTATTAAACCTTGCACAGTAGTCTAAGACAGTCTCCTGAGGGCCTCTTTTGATAGTGTCATATTCAGATAATATGTGCAAGGGGTCTTTCTTTTTCTCCCATCTGTTGATAAATGACTGGTATAAGGCATCTGGGTCTACTATGGAATTGGTTGGGAGTGCTCTAAACCAAGGCTTGACATCACCTGTCAAACTTTGGACAAAAATCTTCATTCTCACACTATCATCGTCAATCTCATAACTCTCAAAGTAGTCATGCATTTTCTTTGTATGCTGAAGGGGTGTGTAGGCACTTATGCCATCAAAATAAGTTATTTTAGTCTGGTAATCCTGAGGCATAGCCCCGGGATTAGTAGGCAGCTGTAAAGGTGCATATCTGTTAGCCATATTAACAGGGATAAGTGGACTAACAGGGATAAGTGGAACAATTGGAGCAACTAGGATAATAGGAGTAGTAGTGGTGGTATGAGTAGTGGATGAAGGTGTGGGCGAGGTGCTTGGAGAGGTGAATGATGAAGTAGGGGATGAACGAAATAGAACTTTGATAGGGGTCGGAACACTGCTTGGCTGAACTGTCTCAGGAATGGTATCAACAAAATCTTTTTGCTGCTCTTGTTGTCTAAGGATTTTAGGGATTATATTGGGATTTTCAAAAACAGCCGGGGGATTTGGGTCTGGATTTGATCTTGTATCATGTGAATGCTTTTTGGGAGCCAGCTTCTAGCTTGTTTTTTGGGGATTTTTCTAATAATATAAGCTAAACAAAAACTTTTTAAAGGTCAGATTCTTCCTCAGCGGAGCTTCGGACTGGATTTGTGAGATTATCTGAGGAAGTTCCCCAGTTGAGTCGCCATTATGTTAACACTTAGGTTGTCCCTAAGCTCCTGAAGGGATACGGCCGAGGTAACCACAAACCAATCTTTGGATTACAGGTTCTAGCCCACCTGCAATCAGAGAGGGCTCTCTCTTAATGATTTTAGCTCTGTTGATGATGATTTTAGGCTAGTTATTGGGTTCAAGGGGTTTTGTTTGTTTTCGGGTGGAAGGAGGATGTTTTTTAAGTAGAGAGGCAATGCATAGTGTGACAAGTCTCAAACCATTGGGCATGGAGTCGTGGATTAAGACTGCTGGTGCGTTTTCTTGGTCACAAGAGGAAGAAGGGGAAAGGTAGCTGCTCATGAAACACTACTTAAGGTAAATGAAGATGGATTGCAGGCTAAGAAATGAGAGGCAACAAAGAATCTCTCAATCAGGTTAGCAGAAGGAAGATGAACGAGCTCTACCTAGGAGCAGCTAAGAATTCCTAGTTAACAGTCATTCATATGTGAACTAGAGCCAATATATGAGCCATAAGAATTCATATTTATGCCTAAATCAAGAGAAAACATTAAGAAGCCACAAAAACTGAGCATAGAGTGTAGGTAAGCAAATTCTAAACCAAACTTTCGTTCTGTGAATTGAGCATATGTGAAATTGAAATAACAGAGGTAAGGAACACTTATTGTTTCAGAAAGCAGCACAAGATTTCCCTCATTCACTCTTCAAAGACATCAACAACACATCAAACAGTCCATTCTCCAAGCTTTCAACAATCTTTGATTAAGTGAAACATATCAGATACAGAGTGAGTCTCTCTTGGAGTGCATTAACCAACCCTCCAACCTCCTTTCTCAATACAGAGGGTCGTATATATAGAGAAAATATCTAAGAAATATTTATTACAACAGATCTTAAACAGATCTGAGGGAAATGAGTGCTTTAATTCATCTTATCTTGAAGTAAATGCATGAAATATTAATCTAAGTGCTGCATTGGGGCAGCTGCTTCAAAATGAGTAGGAATGTGTTCATTGTTGTTATGCGCTGGCCATTTATCATAACTGCACATTGGTCTTTGCTTCACTGCTCTTGAGTGGCTTTGATGTGTAGTAAATGTGATTTGAGTTACTAGTTCCTGAAGCCTTGGTCCAACAAATGCTATGGAGCCCTGTAACATCTTGGGTTGAGTTACTAATCACGTAACCTTGGTTGGAAAAATGATTTGGAGCCCTTGGTGGGTTGAGTTACTACTCTTGGAGCCTTGGTTAGAAAAACACTTTGTAGCTCGGCAGAAGTTGTGGGTTGAGTTACTAGTCCTAGAGCCTTGGTTGGAACAAACGCTTTGGAGCCCTAAATGGCTAGGATAGAGACCAATCTGATGATGGTTTTGCGATGTCCGACTGTGAGGTGGAATCATTGCTTTATGGGTTGAGGTGGTTGGCTTCTGGAAGCCCTGGATGGTTTTGGATTGATGTGTCTTATGAGATCTCACATTCATGCTTGGAATATGCCACGAGGGTGAATGGCTGAAGAGAGATTTGGCTTAGCGATTCTATGGTCGGGTGGAACGTGGAAGTCCCATCTCGGGTTTGGATTTTGCATCATCAATATGAGTTTATTTCTCCTTGTATTTCTAAGAGTATTATACTGGATTATATGTGGTTTGTATAGCTATGATTTCATTGGTATTTTTTATGCTATTATGTTGGTTATATATGTGTTTTATGATAGTAGCTATGTATGGCTCTCATCACATTTTATTTGTAAATGAATGGACAATGTATCTATGACCTAATGGATGAAATTGTAGATGATGTGTTGAGGCATCAATGCTACTTAGTGATTCTCATCTAAGTATGAGACCCCTATGCTCATATAAGTTATTTACACTTGTAGATTACATATTCGTGATATGTTTGACGAAATTCTTGTCATGGCTAGTAGGGGTCCAATCAAAGTATCATTCAAGTGATTGAATTTATACTATCATTTCCTTGTTATTTTACTTTTCTAGAGATGTGATTCAATTCTGGGAAGTGACCTGGGCTTGGGGCCTGAAAAAGTGGCTTAAATCCCGAGGATGCTGGCACAACACTTACAAAAAGAGTCCCTCGATGCTGGCTTGCAGGCCTGTGAGAGCGTCAAGAGGTCCCTGGATGCTGGCATGCCCATAACATGAGAGTGTATAGAGGTAAAGTTGTCCAAAAGCTCAGTGGCACTTGGGGGCTAGTTGGTAGAAAGGTTGGATCGGTTCCTGAGGGTCCTAATGTTGATGTTGAATGTATGTATGGTGTTTTTCTGTCAGTTCCACTTCCTTAACGTGACTTAGGAGGTCAAATCATATCACAGTGGCCTCTTGTCACATGTTTACCCTGTTTGGTCAGTTGCTTGGGTAGATGTGGGAGGAGGGTGTTATAGAGTGGTACCAGAGCATGGTTCACCTCTCGGCCTCGATGGCTTGTGTGTTGGTAAAGCATGCATGTCAGTTGCATGTGTGTCTCTTACACTTGCATTCCATGTGATTGTTGCATTTTCATAATGTTGATTATGGTTGTAGTGATGTGGCCATGTGGAAGTTGAGGTTGTTATTGTGAGATGCGTCATCGTGAGTGTATGATTGGTTACATGTATCATTATTGTATGCTTGGTTACATTCTTGCATGTTTGGTTGCATTATTGTATGCTTGGTTATGAGTATCATTCTTGTAGGTTTGGTTACAAGTATTGTTTGTCTATGCTTGATTACATGCGTTTATGCATGTGTATGGTTGGTTACACATTGCTTATGCATGTTAATGTTTGCATGTGGTCAAGTGTGCAGTGATGTAATGGTTGTTGCCATGCATGAGGTCATGGTATGCGTTGTTGTTAAGGTCATGCATTGATGACTGGACCCTAGCTAGAATGATAGTTTCATGGTCATATACTTATGTGTTATGTTTCTATATGTTGTCATGTTTATGTTATACATGGATCATGCTGATTTGTTGATCTTACAGACAAGGTATACTCCTCGAGCTATACTAAGGTACGTTGGTTTATTGTGATTTGGTTTAGATGACATAATATACCTTGTAGGAAGAAGTATCAAATGGCTAGCAAGATGGTAGAATACAAAGACTCTCCCTATGAATCAAATGAGAAGTATGGTTTTGGGAACTCTTCTGATTTGGGAAATGCATTGAGAATATTGAAGGAAGAAATAAGGAGTTGTAAGGAAAATAATGAAAGAATCATATAGGCACAAGAGAAACAAGCAAAGGTAAATGCTATGATACTTCAGCAATAGGGACCACGTCAGATCATCTATGAGTAGGAGAACAAAACTAATGGGGCATATGATAGTAGATCGCATGGTGGTCACATGTTGGATAGAGATGACAAAGTGAGAGATGGTAGGTTGTTGGACACTCCAGATAGGAGGAGGGATAGACATGTGTATTATTCTAGTTTTGATTCAGATAGGCACTATGATCGTCATCGTTATCATCCGCACAGGAGGAGTGATAGGGGATACTTTCAAGACGAGTTTAAGAAAGCAAAGCCACCTAAATTTGATGGAGATATGAAGAAACCATAGGATGTAGAGGCATGGTTTCTTGGCATGAGAAAATTCTTTAGGTTGCATGATTATTCATAGTACATGAAAGCCAAAGTAGTTGCATTCAGTCTCAAAGGTAAAAGAAAACATTTGGTGGGAAGACTTGAAGAATTTTAGATGTATTCACGAGGAAGACTTGACTTGGAGTGAATTTGAGTGGCTATTTAAGAAGAAGTATTTGTCAGAGAGATGCTTTGATGACAGGGAAAAAGAATTCTATGAGCTAAATATGGGATCGATGACAGATGAGGAGCAAACTAGTCAGTTCTTGGAGTTACTGAGGTATGTGCCTTATCTCACGGACGAGAAGTCCAAGATTCAAGGTTCATTAGTGGATTACCGGTTGCATTCAAAGACATGATTGAGTTAGATGAGCCTAGATCATTGGAGGAGGCCATCCTAAAGCTAAGGCATTGCTATGAACAATCGAAGCGCAAATCTGAGACTAAGCTAGATTGGAAAGGTAATGCAAAGAACAAAGAAAAATGGGATAAGAAATGAGCAAGACCTCGGGGTGCAGATAATAAAGAAAATGTTGCGCCATCTAAGAAGTTCAACGCATCAGATAGAGGATAGGGACATCGATCTGAGGAGCAGAATAAGGAGCCTGTGTGGTGTTGTACTTGTGGAGGGGATCATCACAGGAGATATTGTCCACAATATTAGGGTGGTAGGCCTGGATTATATAATGCACAAGACACACTGAATGTTGGGGATGTTGGTCAAAGCATTCCTCATATTTATGCAGCATTGGATAACAAAATTGAAGACCACCAGGCATCTATCATTGAGATGGACAGTAAGCTTCTTGATCAAGTTATTTCTATTTTGATTGACCCTGGATCTAATTATAGCTATTTTAGTCTTGAATTGGTGGATAAGTGTTGTTTGAGTAAGGAATTGCATGCAAAATCCTGGTTAGTGCAGTTGGCTATAGGTAAAAAGAAGCGAGTGCATCATTGGGTAAGAGCTTGTGCATTTGATTTAAATGGTATGCCTACCATAGCACATCTGAATGTATTAGCATTGGGATCATACAATATGTTGTTGGGCATGGATTGGTTGTATCTTTGATAGGACCAAAGTGGAATGTTATGACAAAGCCATTGAGTGTGTTGATGACAATGGGGAGCCAAGACTCTTATAGGGTAAGAAGAAATCCACATAAGTTAGGATGGTGACAACTATGCAGGCAAAGCGTATTCGCAGGAAAGGGTGTATGTTATTTGCAGTGCACATTTCTAGTGACAAGGGTAAGGAAGTTAAGGATGTAAACAAGTTGAGAAAGTACCCAATTCTACAACAGTTCAAGGATGTATTTCTTGAGGACATCTTATATTTTCCACCTCACAAGGAGGTAAAATTTTCTATTGAGTTAGTTCTAGTGGCAGCTCCAACATCAAAATCACTTTATAGGATGAGCACACCTGAGTTGGTAGAGTTGAAGTTGCAATTGAAGGAGATGCTTGACACGGGATACATTAGGCTGAGTGTATCACCTTGGGGCGCAACGATATTTTTTATGAAGAAGAAAGATGCTACTCTTAGATTATGCATTGACTACATGTAGTTGAACAAAGTGACCATTAAGAACAGGTATCTGTTGTTGAGGATTGATGAATGGTTCAATTAGTTGAAGGGAGAAACAATGTTCTCGAATATTGATATGAGATTTGGATATCATCAGGTGCGCATCAAAGAGGAGGAAATTTACAATACATCTTTCCGGGCCAAGTATGGGCATTATGAGTTTGTTGTAGTTCCATTTAGTTTGAATAATACTCCAACTACATTTATGTGCTTGATGAATAGTGTGTTGCATCTTTATTTGGATAGTTTGTTATTGGTTTCATTGATGACATATTGGTATATTCTGAAAATGAGGAAGAGCATGTTGCGCATTTAGTAATAGTGTTGAGGTTTTTGAGAGAGCATCAGTTGTATGCTAACCTCAACAGGTGGAGTGTCTTTCAGACTGAGGTACACTACTTAGGACATGTTGTCTCCAAGGAGGGCATTGTAGTAGATTTAGAAAAGATAAGGGCCATCATGGAATGGGTAGCTCCTAATAATGTGGATGAGATGAGATCTTTCACGGGGTTGGCAGGCAATTATAAGAGGTTCATTAGGAACTTCTCACAGATTGCTTATCCGATCACATCATTGCAGAGGAAAGGTAAGAAGTTTGAATGGATAAAGGAGTGTGAGGTTAGTTTTGAGAAACTTAAGAAGTTATTGACACATGCACCAGTGTTAAAGATTGTATATCCAACCAAAGAAAATGTGGTATGCACAGATGCTTGCAAGAAAGGACTTGGTGGAGTTATTATGCATGATGAACAAGTTGTATGTTATGAGTCACAGAAGTTGAATGAGCATGAGCAGAACTATCCTACACATATTCTTGAATTGGCAACAATCATACATGCATTGAATATGTGGAGACACTATCTTCTGGGTAGGAGGTTTATATCTACGAGTGATCACAGTGGGTTACGATATCTATTTTACCAACTGAATCTGAATGGTAGGAAGGCTTGGTGGTTGGCTATGATCAGTGAGTTTGATTTTGAGATTAGATATATCAAAGGTAAAGGGAACAAGTTGGTAGATGATCTTAGCATACAGATACAGGTAAACCACTTAGAAACTATGAGCTCCTATGGGACAAACTTATAGTATAGGATCTTGCAGGAAGGTCAGTAGGATATCAGGTATATGGAGATTGTGCACAGGTTGTAGCAGAGTACTGGTACATGTATAGGTGGTGGTACAAGTATAGGTATAGCTACATGTACATGTGGTAGTATAGGTGTAGGTACATGTACAAGTACATGTGGTGGTAGTGGTACAGGTACAGGTGAAGGTGTACAAGATGTGGGTTATTGTCTTACAATGGATGGATTGGTCGAATTCAAAGACATGATATATGTGCTAGATAACAGTGAGCTCAAGAAGGTGATCTTGAGGGAATTTCACGCGAAACCATATTCAGGTCACCTAGGTTATTAGATGACACTGAAAGAAGTGAACATATTTTATTATTGGGTGAACTTGAAGAGGGATGTAGCAGAGTTTGTGGCTATGTGTTTTGATTGTTAGCATGTAAAGGCAGAGTGTAAACATCCAGGTGGACTGCTACAATCGATTGTGATTCCAGAGTGGAAATGGGAGGTCATTTCCATGGAATTCATCACAAGCTTTTCGAGGACAGTGAGATAACATGATTCCATGATGGTTGTTATGGATGTAGGTTTTAACCCCATACAGAAATTACCTGCATATGAATTCTAAAAATAGAAAATAAACAATGGCAAGAGCATAACACATAAAACAAAAGCATCCATAAACCCCAATCCATTAATCTTGGATTAGAACATAACCGTAGTTCCCTTGAATGGATCTACAAAATACCATGGACCAAAACCATTGCGGCTAAAACCATGTGCGAAAACCATGCACAAAACCATAGGTAGGTCCGCCACCTAATATAGTGTCAAAAAAAATATTTCCCGGGGCACTGCCCCAGACCCCATAGAGTGGGGGCTACCACCCCCCTCAAACCCCCTGTGACCCCCCACTGTGCATCAGCACAACGAATATAACACAACCCAACATTCTCCCACTTGCTATTTTCTTTCCACAAGGGGCCATAGGAAAGTTTAGTCATTGATCTAGCCCTGCAACACCCATTGTTTCTCTACACCAAGAGAACTTTTAAGAGCTCACTAGCCTTTTCAATGCATCTGCAGTATTCTTCAAAGTGTCCACCTTTACCAACAACACCTTTTTGTTCTTTGTCTTTGAGTGATAAGTAGGGTTCTTTGCGAAGAAATTTGCACTTTGGCTGTCACAATATATCCTTATAGCTCATTGTACTAACCCCATACTTGAACACAATCTCTACAATCAAACTGCATCCTTGGCTGCATGAGTGGCTACCATGTATTCTGCCTCTGTAGTCGACAATGCCACTATAGATTGTCTCTTCCTCATCCAACTGACCGCACCTCCAAATAGGTTAAACACATACCCACTTGTAGATCTTCTCTGATCCAAATCTCCAGCCCAGTCTGCATCAACAAAGCCATGGATGTCCAAAACTCTGTCCAATCCTGGTCTTCCTTGGTAGCGCAAACCATAATCACTAGTGCCACGCAAATACCTGAAAACCTGCTTCACTTCTGTCCAATCCTCCTTCCCTGGTTTTGACATAAACTTGCTCAATACTCCCACTACATGTGCAATGTATGGTCTAGTACAGTCTATCGCATACATCAAGCTATTGACTGCACTTAAATATGGAACACGGGACATGTCCTCTTCCTCTTCTTGTGTCTTGAGACACAGTTCAACAAATAACTTTACACCTATAGGAATAGGAACCTTCACTGGTTTACTATCCTGCATATTAAACCTCTGCAATATTTTCTTGACATACTTCCTCTGGTTTAACCAGAGCTTCCTCTTTGTCTGATCTCTTTTAATTTCCATGCCCAAAATATAGTTTTCAGCACCAATATCTTTCATGTCTAAATTGGAGGACAATTGAGTCTTCAAATCTTGGATAGTTTCTTTGTCATTTCCAACCAACAACATATCATCCCCATACAAGACCAGATAAATAACACGGTCACCAATTAATTTAAAATACACACAATGATCTGCTTTGCTTCTGGTGAAGCCAAGTCCCCATATAAATGTATCAAATTTCTGATACCACATCCTTGGTGACTGTTTTAACCCATACAAAGACTTTTGTAACTTGCATACCAGTTCTTTCTTATCCTTCACCGCAAAACCTTCAAGTTGCTTCATGGAGATCTCTTCTTCCAGATCCCCGTGAAGAAAACCTGTCTTCACATCAATTTGTTCTACTTCAAAATAAAAAGCAGTAGCAACAAATAAAAGTAATCTAATAGAAGCTACCTTGGCAACAGGAGAAAAAATATCACCAAAATCAATTCCCGACACCTTGGAATAACCTTTTGCTACCAACTGAGCTTTGTAGTTCTCCACCTTTCCTTTTGGCATTCGTCTTATTATTGAACACCCATTTGCTGCCAATGGGTTTCCTTCCAACTAGCAACTCCACCAGATCCCAAGTCTCATTTTTGTGCAAAGATGTCATTTCATCAACCATGGCCTCTTTCCAGAGTTTGTCATCCTATGAATCTACTGTTTCCTTCATAGTTCTGTGATCATCGTTAGTAATAGAGAGAGACAAATTTGAACAAAAAGCAGATGGACTATACCTTTTTGGCTTCCTTCTTTCTCGAACTAATCTTCTCACAACTGGAGTTTGTGGCTCTTCATCTTTTGATTCCTCTTCTGCTGTAGAGTCTGATTCTTCCTCCTTTAGCTCAAACTCTATCTTCTCAGGTTCCTTTGGTAAGACTTCATGTTTAATAACATCTTTCACCTCTCTAAACACCACATCTCGGCTGTACGCAACCTTCCTTGTTACTGGGTTCCAAAGCTTATAACCCTTTAAACCATCCTTATACCTAATAAAGATGTACTTTTCAGATTTACTATCCAACTTTGTTCTTTTCTCCTTTGGAAAATGTACATATGCATCACATCCAAATACCCTCAGATGTGAAAGAGAAGGTTTGTTACCAGTCCATACCTCTTGTAGAGTCTTATCCTTCAATGATAATGAAGGTGATCTGTTGACCAGGTAACATGCAATCTCCATCGCCTCTGCCTAGAATTCCTGTCCTAACCCGACACCACTGAGCATGCTTCTTGCCCTTTCCATCAACATCTTGTTCATTCTTTTTGCAACTCCATTTTGTTGAGGTGTGTATGGATTAGTCTTTTGTCGTGCTATACCACACTTCTTACAGAACTATTAAAACTCCATCTTGCAAAACTCTCCACCGTTATATGTCCTCAACACCTTTATCTTCTTCTCAGTCTGGTTTTCCACCAGAGCCTTAAATTCTTTAAACCTATCAAAGAATTCAAATTTCTTCTTGAGGAAACATATCCATGTATTCCTTGAGAATTCATCTATAAACGATACATAGTACACATACTTACCTGGTGGTGGAACCTTCATAGGTCCAAACACATTACTGTGCACAAGCTTTAATATATGTTTCGCCCTCTTACCACTAGAGGGGAAACTCACCCAATTTTGCTTCCCATATACACAATTTTCACAGAAACCAAAATCCAGAGAGCTGTTAGTCATACCTTCTACCATACCTTTACCATGAAGTATTCGAAGGCCCTTCTCTCCAATATGTCCAAGCCTTTGATGCCATAGCATGGTATTTTCTCCAAAGACCACTAGATTTTCTGCTCCACTTTCAGGAACCATAGAACTATTACACTCGTTAATAAAAATGCTACCTTGCAGCTTGTACAGAGTTCCAATCCGAACTCCCTGCATCAATACCAGTGCTCCCTGAACCATCTTGCAGGTATGTTTCTTGAACACTATTTTTACATCTGCATCATCCAACTTGTTTATAGAAATTAGATTTCTGGCCAATGCAGGAATATGTAGAACACCTGGAAGTGTCTTATCCTTCCACCTTGCAACTTCAACTTTACTTTTCCGCGTCCAACGATTCTAGCTTCCTATAATCCCCTAAGAAGACAACACCACCATCATACTTCTCATACTCGCAAAACCACTCTCTATGGGGAGTGAAGTGAAGGGATGCACTTGAGTCAATCAACCATGTCTCATGATCTACATGTGTACTTGAAGAAGAAGCCAAGTACACATCCCCACCTTCATCTGAAGTGGTTTTCACCTTTGCAGAAGGAACATCATCAGATCCCTTTCCATTATCAGGAGCTTTAGATTTACATTCCCTTTTGTAGTGCCCTTCCTTTCCGCATTTCCATTACACCTTTACAAATTTTCCCGGAGATTTAGATCTCCCACTCGAGAACTTATTTCTGTTTCTATATAGGGACTGTCCTCGTACATACAAGGCATCACCATTCTGGCTCTCCATATTTTTCTGTCTCATCTCCTTCGTCAGCAAGGATGAGACTATTTCATCAAACTACAAGATAGTTGCATTGCTACCTATTGCAATAACTAGACTATCCCATGAATCTAGTAGAGAACACAACAAACTAATGCACTTATCTTCATCTAAAATTTTAATATGAATAGAAAATAATTGACTTACCACAATATTAAACTCGTTCAGATGCTCTGTCATCTAGTCTCCATCTTTCATCGTCGGGTTATACAGTTTTTTCCGTAGGAATAGTTTATTCACCAGAGACTTATATTGGTACAAAGTCCCTAACTTGTCCCACAAATCCTTCATCATAGCTTCCCCTGATACATTCAACAATACTGAATCTGAGACACAAAATCACATTGTGCTCTTTGCCTTCCGATCCAACTTCTTCCATTCTTCATCGGACACTCCCGTTGGTTTAGTACTTGGTTCTACTGTGAGCCACTGACCTTTATCCACCAACAAATCCTCCATCTTGAGTTTCAACAACTCAAAACTCTGAACATTAAATTTATTGATCTCTATCTTTCCACTGCTTGCCATCTTCTTTCACCACCAGAATCGATCCCGCAGATCTCCCACTGAACAGGGTCTACTATAGGCCTGAGCAAAAACCCTCAGCAATAAAGGTGTCCCCTTGAAGCCAAGACAACTCTGATACCAAATGTAGGTTTTAACGTTGTACAAAAATTACCTGCATACAATTCTAAAAACAAAAAATAGACAATAGCAAGAACATAACACATAAAACAAATATACACAGATATTTTCCCCTGGATCCCAAAACTGGGATTACTAGCTTGATTTTTCATTATGTTCCTTTCAATGTACAATACATATTTATACATGCCAAAGCATCCATTAACCCTGGATTAGAACATAACCATAGTTCCCTTGAATGGATCTACAAAATACCATGGACCAAAAACCATCATGCCCAAAACCATGTGCGAAAACCATGCACAAAACCATAGGTAGGTCTGCCCACCTAACATAGGGTCCAAAAAAAAATTTCTCATGGCACTGGCCCCCCCTTGTGATCCCCCCGCTACACATCGACGCAACAAATATAACACTACCCAACAGTGGACAGGTTGAAAAAGGTTGCACATTTCATTCTAGTGAATTATACAATCTCAGCTAGCGATGTATCATAGGTATTCATCAAAGATGTGGTCAGATTGCATGTTGTTCCAAAGAAAATTATGTCAAACAAGGATGCGAATTTCACTTCCAAGTTTTGGAAGGAGTTATTTGTAGGTTTGGGCACAAATTTGGCCTTCAGTACAACTTATTATCCACAGATAGATGGACAGACAGAGAGGTTCAACATGATATTGGAGGACATGTTGAGGATGTATGTAATGCATCAACAACGACAGTGGGAAGAGTACCTTCCACTGGAAGATTTCGCTTACAACCACAAGTATCAGGAATATTTGAGGATGAATCTGTTTAAGGCATTGTATGGGCAGAGTTGCAATACTCTTGTTAGTTGGAGTGATCTAGTTAACAGGGTGTTGATTGGACCAGACATGTTGGTAGACATGGAACTGGAAATGTAGGTTATAAAGAAGAATCTAATGGCGACAAAGGATATGCAAAAGGGTTATGCAGATCAAAACAGATTGTTTAAGGAGTTTCAGGTTGGGGGACATGTGTACTTGCATATCAAATCAAAGAAGAGCTCCTTATGGATTGGATCATGTGCCAAGCTGGCACCGCTGTCTTGTGGAACCTTCAGTATTATTGAGAGATTGGGCCAGTAGCATATTGACTTGCATCGCCTCCGATAGTGAAAGTCCATGATGTTTTCCATGTGTCATTGCTTAAGAACTATGTTAGAGATGTTGATCATGTGATTGACTGATCTGTATTGCAGGTGGAACCAGATGGAGAATTCCAATTGAAGCCTCAGTGTATATTGCATAAAAAAGGTGTTCATGCACTGGAATTGAGCAATCAAGCTAGTTTAAGTGCATTGGAAGCACTTTGGGCCAGATGAAGCTACATGGGAGATGGCAGATGAGATGCTGACTATGTATCCTTCCTTGTTTTTTGGTTGAGGCAAAGCAGTTTTAGCATGGTGTTTGGTATGGTGTTTTGGAATATGTCTTGGTATATGATTTGGTATATGTTTGGTGATTTTTCTATATGCACATATGTATATGGATGTAAATATTGCCATGAGCTATGTTATAAATCTCCAATAAGCAGTATGGGTGCCATGTCATTATGATGTTATGTTTGTTATGTTTTCATATTGGTTTGCTTCTCAGCAAGTTGATCATTGTAAATACTGCATCGAGCTAAGTTATAAAGTTCCATCGGGAAATATATTTTGCTTACAATTTTTTTTTGGTTATAGGTGTTGTTGAACACTAAGGACGGTGTTCCCCCAAGGAATAGGGTTTTATAACAACCCCGATGAAAATTTCCATGTAATAAAAGTTAATAAAGGCAAAATAATAACCATGGTTGTTGGGACACTTATTCCAAGATGAATGTTGGGCGAAAGCATAGTGATGGGGATCACTTGTGATTGATTAATGACTAAGAAAATTGACAAAGGGAAGTAATGGAAAAGTCTTTGGAAAGGAAAAATGACATTTTTGGCACATTTATTTATGAAAATAATCTAAATTATGAGAAAAGGGAGGTGAAAGGTCACAGGTTGCATGTGAGGAGAAAAATGAAGGAAAATAATGGAAAATGAAGAAAATGGAGGCTTCATTCATAAAAAGGCTTATGAAGATCAGTTTGTAACCTTTTTCCAGTTTAGTTTTGGATCTCTTTCATTATTCTCTCTCCCTCTCATATTCTTGGAGACTTAGATTTTCCTTGGAGCACTCTTGGAGAGTGTGGCATACTTGGATTTTTGGAGCAAGAAGGTAAAGGAGGAGTAGGAAACTGCAAGAGGACATCGAGGTCAATAACTAAAACAGGATTTGCTTGTAGGTACTAAGTTGCATGTATGTTTTCCTCACTAGTTTTGACATGCATGACATATGCATGTGGATTTTTTGTCATGATATGTCACTGGCATGGAGGATTTCCTAGATTGACAGTGGATTGCCTAGCCTTGCCATTTCCAAGATACCCATGGAGATTGTGGGTTTATTTCCTTGTTTTTTTTTGGTTGGTTCTCATGTTTCCTTAGCTTGGGTTGAGTTACTAGTTCCTTAAGCCTTGCTTAGACAAACACTCTGGAGCCCTGTAATATCTTGGGTTGAGTTACTAGTCTCATAGCCTTAGTTAGACAAACGCTCTGGAGCCCTTGGTTGGTTGAGTTACTAATCTTGGAGCCTTGGTTGGACAAACACTCTGGAGCCCAACGTCAGCTGTGGGTTGAGTTACTAGTCTTGGAGCCTTAGTTGGAACAAACGCTCTGGAGCCCTAGATGGATGGGATAGAGACCAATCTGATGATGGTTTTGTGATGTTAGACAATGAGGTGGAATAACTACTTGATGGGTTGAGGTGGTTGGCCTCTGGAAGCCCTGGATGGTTTTGGATTGATGCGTTTTATGAGAACCCAAATTCATGCTTGGAATAAGGCACGAGGGTGAATGACTGAAGAAATATTTGGCTCAAAAATTCTATGGTCGGGTGGAACGTGGAAGTCCCATCCCGGGTTTGGATTTTTCATCATCAATATGAGGTTATTTCTCCTTGTATTTCTACGAGTCTTATACTGGATTACATGTGGTTTATATGACTGCGATTTCATTGGTATTTCTGCTGCTATTATGTTGGTTATATATGTGTTTTATGATAGTAGCTATGTATGGATCTCATCATGTTTTATTTGTAAATGAATGGACAATGTATCTATGACCTAATGAATGAAATGGCAGTTGATCTGTTGAGACATCAATGCTACTTAGTGATTCTCAATTAAGTATGAGACCCCTATGCTCAAATCTTTTATTTACACCTGTAGATTACATATTTGTGATATGTTTGATGAAATTCCTATCATGGCTAGTAGGGGTCCAATTAAGGTCTCATTTAATTGATTGCTTTTATACTGTCATTTCCTTGTTATTTTACTATTTTGGAGATGCGATTCAATTTTGGGGAGTGATATGGGCTTTGGGCCTAAAAAAGTGGCTCAAATCCCAGGGACGCTGGCACAACGCTGACAAAAATAGTCCTCGGACGCTAGCTTATAGGCCTGTGAGAGTGTCAAGAGGTCCCTGGATGCTGGCATGCCCATAGCATGAGAGCATCCAGAGGTCACGTTGCCCAAAACCTCAGTGGGGCCCAGGGGTTGGTTGGCAGAAATACTGGATTGGTTCTTGAGGGTCCTAATGCTAATGTTGAATGTCTATATGGTGTGTTTCCTTTGGTTCCACTTTCTTAAAATGACTTAGGAGGTTGAATCATATCATAGTGGCCTCTCGTGACATGTTCACCCCCGTTGGCCAATTGCTTAGGTAGATGTGGGAGGAGGGTGTTACATGAGCTCTGATCTACTCTCTAACTCCGCAAACCTATAGCACACATTCTCTCTCAATCCAAACTCTTCTTCTTCACACTCTGAGATTTTATAATTGATAGAAGCTGTAGACAATATCCATCACTAAACCTCATCATCTTTGACTTAATCACCTTCTAGGTGATGGTTAAACTTTTCCAACCTTTTAATAAAAAAATCTCAAACAAAAATCCTTGAAAAACCAATAAAACACTTGATCCATCATGACAACTTTCTACAGACCCTTTAAAACTATGCCAACCCTTTGCAACACCATTACAACTCTCTGATAAGCATGAACAAAGCCTCCAACCATGTTCTCTGCAATCAATGAGACATCAACATGACGATCAAATACCTCTACAACAAGTCAGGATCATGAAGACCTAGTTGGCCAACACCTATGCATGGATCAACATCTCTGCATCAAATCAGGGTCTCTACATTAAATCAAATTTAAATCATCACAAATTATGAGGGATACTAACATTAGGTTGACATCAATGATAAGATAGATAGTACGAAGTCCATGTTTACATCAATGCCAACATGATCGCCCTTTGGTATTGATGCCAACCTCAAATTGGTCTCCAAACTCTGAGGCTGATCTCCATACACTCTCCAATTTATCTCCCCCTTTGATATAAATGGAAAATTGAAATACCAACAATGAATAACAATGCCAACAATGTAAGGGACTAAGAGAAGTAATCCCCATAAAATGCTCAACACCATGCTAACCATAAGCAGAATATGCTTCCCATGAACATGTAATAGGGTTTATACCATTTCTCCATGCTGATGTGCATGCTATATGTTGTTGCTAATGCCTCCTTGTCACATACAAGAGGTTGCTCCACATAGACCAACATATATACAATGAAGGATAGGGATTTATAGGCATAATACATGGATACAAGAATGATCATAGAACATTGTTGTACAATGCCTCCAAACAACCAACATATGGGTGAAACATGAATCCTCTCTCATGCATGATTAGTACTCACATGAATCAAAATGACCCATAAGAAAGACATGATAGTACATGGTTGCATAATGAATTCAAAATCCCATACATGGCTGAAATAAATGACAAAAAATCATCCCAAATATGGCTATAACAACTCTCATCCATAAAACAAAAACCACATCAACATATACTTGACACGACCCACGACTCTCTCTCTTCACTTTAGGACAAATCCACCAATAACCAAATGGTGAAACAACATAATATAGGGCTCCATATGAGAGTACATGGCTGAAAATTATGATGTACATTGTAAAAAATATGACTGTTACATCATGCTCAAAACTCTCTCCAATGCGAGACCAAGGCTTATCATTCTCTCCAAGACATGGACCACTCAATCATTGATAACTATCAACAATGATTACAAGGTTGATATTTTCACACATGAGTGCATACATGGTTGAAGCAACGAACTCAATACAATGCATGCCATAAACAAGACTACCTAGCCATCATGACAATAATGATAAGTACATACATATGGTTGAAGTACATGACATCCAACATAACTCCTCAATCCACAATGATATGTGATAAGACACATGGCTACTACAACTGCTACTCTACCAATCCAAATGTGCATGAATATACATGGATGCTCAAATGCACATCCAAGTGCTCTACATGGCTACAACATCACAGAAACTCCTCTATGCATGGATGAATCAATGATCTTCATCTATGCATGGTTATACATGAACTCTTCAACCAATTTTTAGTGAATACCAATAACATATATATGGTTGAAAAATGCACTTTTTCTACCCATGAAAAGACATATGGAGCTGCTACAAATGCATGAGTGAAAAACAAGAGAAAATGAAAAACAAATCCATGAAACTCTATACCATGCACAACTCCCCTTGAGCTCATTATACCTCCAATAGGCAGGTTGATCACATGGACCTGAATATGCAATGAAGCTCACGAGTATACCATGTTTCTGCTACTCGTCTCCACCAACTAATCATGCTGCCATACGTTGCTACCATATGCTCCCCCTGAGGCTATGCACCTCTTATAAACTCTGCAGTCTCCTATAAATATGCATGAGGTAAACAAGAACTGCAAAGGGGGATGATCTATCTACTTCATGAGATGCTACTCTTTGTTCCTCCACACTGTCTTTGGCTGCTTCTTTTCTTCCTTCTCTAATTTTCTGTTAGGTCTTCTCCGAATCTACTACTCTTTCAAAATTTGCCTTGAAGAACTAGGCAACATGTAGTCTCTCACCATGTGCCCAAAGTTATGACATGTGTAACACTCCACAATGGCCAACATATGAAGCAAGAGGATCAAATCTCCTATTGCTCATGCTAGATCTATGCCTCATATATTACATATCTCTCCTCCAAGGGCTAGATATGCAATTAATCTCCTTATGGCCAAATAGGTTGCATAAGTAACAAGAACCATTAAAATCACAATTATAGATGATGGCCAATATCCTTGGCTACTCATACAGCTGCAAGATTACTAACTGGTGTTGATGGTGCTGGACCCGCCAACAGATAAGGGGATCTCCCTGGTAAGAAGTTCCAATTATACCTCAGATCGTTTGGTGTAGGAGTCCCAGCAGTGGGTCGTACGGTAATACTACGATTTCGTACAGAGGCAAGTAAGATGTCTCTGTTGGTAGCAAGGGTGTGACAGCTGTAGTAAGTCAAGGAAGGTGCATGAGAGGTTCTAACACACTTGAGGGTGAAGTGAGTGCGCCCCTTGGAAGCTTGTAATAGTACGTGGCTTGGAAGGGAACACACGAGCGAAGATGCATCACAAGATGGAAAGCAAGTTAGCGAGCAATCCAAAGTGATGGTTAAACCAACATCACATTTCAAAAAGATTCATACATATACAGAATAGTCCATACATGCATGCATAAGCAAACAAATACATATATCATTTAGAGTAAACCAGATAGCATAGAATACAATACAACATATGCATGAAACGTGCTGGCTTTTTTATATTAAGAAGTGTAAGTTCCAATCATACAATACATCCATGTCCAACCACTAGTTCTGACAATGGAACATTACAACCACAACTGCCTGGTCCTCTAAAGAGATGTACTAGCTCTACACATTGGAGAAGCCAAGGCTCGTTACAATACTTTCCAACCTTTCTCTAAGATAATCCTATCGAACGCTTGGTTGAACAAAAGCCTATACAATGAGTTATGAGGTGCTATTTATAGCAAAGGGTGGGGTGACCCTTGACATTCCTCTTTGAGACCATTCATCTACCCTCATGACCCTTCAACTACTCTATGACTATTACATTCAACTATCGACACTTGAAATTCCACTTGACAAGATGTTACATTACAATGCACATGTGCCCATGTGAGACAAAATGGCTTAAGCAAGCCATGCAAGACACCACTAACACTTAGACTGTTGTGGTGAGACCAACTCTTTGACATGCTTATGATGGTCGAAGGTGATGAGCTGATGCCAAGCTTGGTAATCGGTGATGGTATCTGTGCGCTCGATGGTGACATCTTGTTGAAGCGAAATTTTGCCTTTGTCGGTGAAGTGTCCGTGCGCTTAATGGTGACATCTTGTTGAAGCAAAATCTTGCCTTTGTTGCATTCGGGTGCACTGGTATGGCTCCTCTATCCAACTCGTCTGATAGCATGTGCATGGTCCTCTTGGTGCGACCGGACTGGAAACATGTTGATGCATAGTATCTATGCTTCTCTCCAAGCATGTATTGGTGGGCGTGCGCATCAACTTATCGAGGTACATGTTCAACTCCAGTTAGAATTGCTTCTTGTCTTTACCTCCGTGAGTGTGCCAAATGGGTGGGATCGGATGCATGCGCAAAATGACATGCATGATGCTAAATTCCCTTGCATGTGATCAATGCCATTGCTCACCATGTGTGCTCCATGCCAGTTGTTGGGATGGATATATAACTTGTATGGGTGTAGTTTCATCCGTGAGTGCATGCTGCGCCCGATGTTGTACCTGTTCCTGCTGCAACTCATTCTCTCGTTTATGCAACTCCTTTTCTTCCTTGAGTTGTTGCTTTAGCACATGCAACTCCTTCTCTTTTACATTCTCTGTTTTCGTGCGATCTTCATGTCATGCCGTCACTTCATAGCCTGAGTCTCCAAAGTTGCTTTCATCACAAGTGGATATGCTTGAGCTTGCAACTTTGTTCTGCCTCTTTGTTGTCAACAACCTTCCTCTTGCGTTCGTTGCATCCAGTATGATGCCTTCAACTGCTTTTCATGTTGATGCTTGCTATGATGTTGTTTCCATCATATCTTGATGTCCTTGTCTATGAACAACTTGATGTCTTCGTGGGTAGGCAACTCCATAGACACTTGATTGACTGCATCCCCAAGTGTGATTTAAATGGTGTCTTCGACTCTGCTCTCCTGGAAACCATTGTACCTGTGCTGTTGAGAGGTAGATGAACACTTGTGATACTTGAAGACATGGCAACACTCATGGCAATCAATCTCTCAGTCGAAAACCAAAACGAACTTGAGAACTAACTTGCAACATACCTGTGTGACTGATCATGAAGGTCACGCAATTTCCACTGGTAGGTCGGGAGACTAACTGCCAAAACTGTGCAAGGCACAGTTCGAGCTGTCAGGAGGCTGAATCACTGCTGGAACTGTGTAATGCATAGTCCAACCTAGCCTGCTGAGGGATGAAACTGCGCAATGCTCAATTTTAGTCAGTAGTGACATGCAACCAACAAACTGCATTGCGTTGTTTCTGGGGACAACAGGACACTTCCTCCAAGAATTGTGCAATGCAAGCCCGGAGGTTAGTGCTTGGCTAGACTTACGCAATTTCTAGAGGGAAGGGAGTGTCTTCGCTTCAGGAAATGCATAGTACTAGCCAGGCAAGGCACGGTCCGGGCCAAGGTAGCCCAGACTAGCCGTCGGGTGACTGAAAACATGAGAAGTGTGAATGCATGATTAGATGAGTGCAAACAAGAGTGAATGATCATTCACGCAAACATCAAGTACAATATTTGGAAAACGGGAAAGCATGCATGTGTGTGAAGTGAGTCGCCACAACGATGACCATGCATGAAAAACAATGTCATGCATGTGATAACAGTGAGATGAAAATGAAAATTGAAATGGTGCTAGTACAAGCTAGTATGTATCAAAATGACAGAAAGCGCTCACTGAAATCAAGCAGACAACATTCATACGAATCAAAATACAAAAAGCGCTAGAAACACAACGTGAGACATGAAAAGCGGGCTTGCCCCAAAACAACTGAACTAAATGCACCGACAACTCCTAGATGTAGTGTGGGATGTTAGAGTTGTAAGATCAATGTGAGGAATGAGCTTTGTAGCATTCGGTTGATGAGTTTCAATAAAATCAAGGTTGTGACACGCATGCCACAAATCTAGGGAAAGCGACACTTGGTGGGAGGTTTCTGAAATGATCCTTGCTTGTAACCTCCAACTGCTAAAAATAGATCCCTGAAACAAGGGATTCCTTTACATGCTGTCTTGGGAGGAGCAACCCATGCATGCAAATCAATTTTTCTTAGTCCTAGAGGGAAGTGGTCAACTCAACTGCACATGTAACAATCTCCTTAACTGGGAGGAAAAATGCGCATTTCTGGGAGGGAGCTGGGCTAGCTACCCAGAGGGATTGTGCAATTTCTGGGCAGTTAGCAATTTATGGGCTGAGCAGCCCTGCTGGGAGGAATTGTGCAATTTTTCAGTGAACAGTGACATGCAGATTTGCGTAATTCTGGGGCCCAGCAGGCTGCCAGACATAATTGCGCAATTTTTGGAGGGAAGGTTGGTTTCCCTCCAAAATTGCACAATTTCTTGAGGGAGTTGCTCAGCCTATAGCTGGACTAAGTACGTTGAAGCAAACTATGAGGGGGATGCACAAGATTTGATGGAAAGGTTGTCATTTTGCAAGAAAATCACTAAAGCTTGTGTACTTGACAAGATAAAACCTGCTGCTGTGAAAGGTTGGTAGGGAGGCTCCAAAACGAAGCTAAGGCAAAATTTTGGAGTGTGGTTGTAGCCGCTTCAACACGACGACACACTGGTAGAACTCCAATTCTCTAAATGGATCTTGTTCGTGAAAAATAAGTCTAGCACCTGCGGAGGTATTGTTTAGTTCTCAGTTTGTCTTGGTTTCCACACTAGCTTGATTGTAAAATGTAGCATTTGCCAAGATCTTGGTCGATTGACACACATTCCAAGCCAAGACAACACAGTTGATTTTATTGGGGTTGAGGAGTATATGATGCACAAGCAATATAATCATCAGAGTCTTAGTTTCATCTTTGGTGTTGCTCCGCTGCCAGCAGGCCTAGATAGTACCATGGCAGAGTCACGCTAGAACACAAGCATGGCTGCGCTGCCAGCGAACTTGGCCAGTACCTCGACGGAGTTACTTGCATCACCTCTCTGCGCAGGAAGCCTTTCTCTTCTTTTGCCTTATTCTTTTTTCATTTTTTTCAAACCTTTTTCACTTTTTATTTTTTTTTATTTTTCATATTCATAACTGTGCATAACACTTATTCATTTTAGAGGTGGAAGAGGGATCCCGACTTATTGAGAACATAAGAGGTTGTTCCTTCAGAGAAGTAGTTTATGTATACCTCTGACGTGCTTATTAAGGTTTTCCGCCTCAACTTACTCTACTTAACTGAGCTGACAAGGATTAATCCAAATACAATCGACTAGAGTAGGTGATACTAGTTAGCGTGCAAGCATTATGTTTTCACCAAGGTTCACTTCGAACAGTACGTATTTTCCATTGATGTATCATGGACTAAAAGTAAAAATTTCTTCACACAGAGGCAGGATGACAAATAACCAAAGTAGTGATAGCTGCACAAGGCCTCTTGTACTTTACCAAGCTTGTTTCAAGAGTCATGCATGGTTTCATGTGAAACTAACCTACGAACAAAAACAAGCAAACAAAAGACAAAGCAAAGCAGAAGCAGAAGTAAATGCAAAAGAAAAGTGAGTAAGCAAACAAGCAAGCAAACAAACAAGCAAATAAAGTAAGAAAGCAAACAAGCATGCAAGAAAGCAAACTGAAAGCAAACACTACTCATACTCCTAAGCTAACGGTGCATGGGCTTGGTCACGTGAAGCAATATTTCCAATGCAACCACTAACACATTGGTTGAAAGATATAACGATGAAGACAAATACACTCCAAGCTTACAAGCAACCATAGAACAAACATGAGTGAAAGCACATGACATGCACTCTATGGAGCTTCCATGGCGTTGTGTTACACTGCCTACAAATGTTGAGTGTATGCATTCTCTTGATAGTGACATGCAAGCAAACATGAGAAAGGTAGACCACCTACGTTGTTCATGTGTGCTTGTTGTGTAAGATTCCTCCAATGCATGAGAGATGGGATTGTGTAGTTCCAGTGGAGAAAGCAAAATCTGGGTGTTTGGTTGATCTTCAATGCAAAGCAAAGAGTGATGAGGAGTTTTGAGTGTTTCAAAAATTTCCTGACCGGAAGTGAAACCAACCTCAGAACAGCGAGGGCCTGACATAACCATTAGCTCAGGCTAAAGTGCCTTGACAGTCGGTGGGTTTCGACTTCATTGACAAATAGATCATCGTAGGCCAGTGTCTTAGACAAATTAACAACGATTTAATCAACATCATGATCATATGAAGAAGTAGAGAGATCACAACAACCAAGATCAGAAAATTCAAGATGTTTGTTGGCTTCATCATGATTTGATGAATCAAGCATAGGGGTAGATAAGAAGCAAAGATGTTCACCCTCTATGTTTTAAAAAATGGTAGATGACAGATTAGATGGATTTTCAGGGGAAGATGTGTCCTCTCTGCACTGTGATGACAGACTGACATCCAACGTGTCCTGTGAATGATCAGAAGTAGAAACATCCAGAAATGGGTTTTCACAGGGAAAATCAGCAGTGTCAGAATCACAAGAGATGGTAGGATAAAGAATATGAGGCACGGCTAGAAGTGAGTCATCCTTCACCGCGGGTTATTCTTTAGATTCCCACACACACTCATCATGAATGATGGCATAGGTTGGATTCATAACACCAACTCTATCGACAACTTGATCCTCGTTCACAGCAGGTGAGGAGTCTGGAATGGAAGAATACAAGATAGTACAATTTGAAGGATCAACAAAACACAGGGATAGAGGTTGAGGGAACGAATCCACGTGACAATAGTCTTGCAAGCCAAATCTGCGCAGATATCAAGAGCAGGTGGGGTGGGAGGGTGTGACAGTTCAACAGATGTGTGTGCATGATCTCCCACATCACTTTGCGGTGGTGGAGATGTTTGATGAGGTGAAGGTGGACAATCACTTGTGACAACAACTATGCCTACCTGTGATTGCACAGCCCCATCTCCGAAGTGTGTTGAGCGAGGTTCGGATATGCTAAGAAGATACTCAAATCTTCCATAAAGAAATTCCCAATCAATTTCATCTTTGGGAAATCGATAAGCAAGATTAAAAAAGCATGTGTAAAACTGATCAACGGATTCATCGGGTGCTTTTAGTAATTTCAGAATTTCTTGATCGAGTGCTTTATGGTTAAAGTGATTGAAAGAACAGTTTATCTCTGCGACCAAATGAGGAAGAGAATGAATATATTTTTTGGGCAACGTGGCACACTAGTGCATTGGGTGACCTCGAAGCATGTAGAAGAACAACACAGAGGTCATGTATTATTCAAATATTCCATGTCTTTCGCATGAGCCTACAATACTAACCGTGTGCCTAACCAAGGCTACGTGGCGTCCACCATCATATGTTTTGTGTGACAAGTTATCCGAGAGCTTTTCCGAGATAATGAAGTTGTTTCAATAAGACATACACTCAGGACAAGCAACTCTATAGTTAGTCATGATAGATATGTAGAGATTCAAAACAGATGTGAGGACTTAGCTTGTCATTTGGCCCTCCTTCTAGCGCCAAAATGTTGACGGTGCTGGACCCGCCAACATGTAAGGGGTTCTCCCCAGTAAGAAGTGCTAATTAGACCCAGGCTGTTTGGTGTAGAAGTCCCAACAGTGGGTCGTACGATAATGCCTTGACTGTGATTTTACACAGAGGCAAGTAAGATGTTCCTGTTGGTAGCAAGGGTGTGACAGTTGTAGTAAGTCAAGGAAGGTGCATGAGAGGTTCTAACACATTGAGGGTGAAGTGAGTGCACCCCTTGGAAGCCTGTAATAGTACGCGACTTGGAAGGGAACATACGAGCGAAGATGTATCACAAGATAGAAAGCAGGTTAGCGAGCAATCCAAAGTGATGGTTAAACCAACATCACATTTTAGAAATATTCATACATACTTATACAAAATAGTCCATACAAGCATGCGTAACCAAACAAATACGTATATCATTTAGAGTAAAATAGATAGCATAGAATACAATACAACATATGCATGAAACATGATGGCTCTGTTATATTAAGAAGTGTAAGTTCCAGTCATACAATACATCCATGTCCAATCACTAGTTTTGACAGCGGAATGTTACAGCCACAACCGCCTACTCCTCCAAAGAGATGTACTAGCTCTACGCAGTGGAGAAGCCAAGTCTCCTTATAATACTCTCCAAGCTTTCTCTAAGATAATCCTATCGAAAGCTTGGTTAACCAAAAGCCTATATAATGAGTTATGAGGTGCTATTTATAGAAAAGGGTGGGGTGACCCTTGACATTCCCGTTTGAGATCGTTCATCTACCTCATGACTCTTCAACTACTCTATAAATATTACATTCAACTACGACACTTGAACTTCCACTTGACAAGACGTTACATTACAATGTACATGTGCCCATGTGAGACAAAATGGCTTGAGCAAGCCATGCAAGACATCACTGACACTCAGACCATTGTGGTGATACCAACTCTTTGACATGCTTGTGATGGTAAAAGATGATGAGCTGATGCCAAGCTTGGTTTTCCGTGATGGTGTCTGTGTGCTCAATGGTGACATTTTGCTGAAGAAAACTCTTGCCTTCATTGCATCCGGGTGCACTGATATGGCTCCTCTGTCCAACTTGTCTGATAGCATGCACATGGTTGTCCTGGTGCGACTGGAATGACAACATGTTGATGCATAGTGTCTACGCTGCTCTCCAAGCATGTGCTAGTGGCCATGCACATCATCTTGTTGAGATACATGTTTAACCCTCATCGGACCTGCTTCTTGTCTTCACCTCGGTGAGTGTGCCAAATGGGTGGGATCGCATGCGTGCGCACAATGACATGCATGCTGCTGAATTACCTTGCATGCGATCAACAACATTGCTCACCATGTCTGCTCCGTGCCAGCTGCTGGGATGGATCTATAACTTGTATGGGAACAATTTCATCCATGAGTGCATGTTGCACCCGCTATTGTACCTATTCATGTTGCAACTCATTCTCTCATCTATGCAGCCCCTATTCTTCCTTGAGTTGCTACTTCGGCACGTGAAACTCCTTCTCTATTCCATTCTCTATCTTCGCGCAATCTTCATGCCGCACCGTCAACTCCTAGCCAGAGTCTCCAAAGTTGCTTTCATCACAAGTGGATCTGCTTGAGCTTGCAACTTTGTTCTGCCTCTGTGTTATCAACAGCCTTCCTCTTGCGTTCATTCCATCCGGTGTGCTGCCTTCAACTGCTGTTCATGGTGCTGCTTGCTATGATGTTGCTGCCGTCATATATTGATGTCTTTGTCTACGAACAACTTGATGCCTTCATGGTTAGGCAAGTTCATAGACACTTGATCGACTTCATCCCCAAGTGTGCTCTAAACAATGTCTTCGACTCTGCTCTCGTAGAAACTATTGTACCTGTGCTGCTGAGATGCAAATGAACACCTGTGATACCTAGAGACATGGCAATACTCATGGCAAGAAATCTGTCAATCGAAAACCAAAATGAACTTGAGAACTGACTTGCAACATACTTGTGTGACTAATCATGAAGGTCGCGCAATTTCTGCTGGGAGGTCGGGAGACTAACTACCAAAATTGTGCAAGGCACAATATGGGTTATTAGGAGACTGAATGACTGCTGGAATTGCACAATGCACAATTTGGCTTGGCCTGCTGAGGACTAAAACTATGCAATGCACAATTTCTGTCAGCAGTGACATACAACCAACAAACTGCATTGCGTAGTTTCTAGGGGCAATATGACATTGCCTCCAAGAATTGCGCAATGCAAGCCTAGAGGTCAATGCCTTGATAGACTTAAACAATTTCTGGAGGGAAGGCAGAGTCTTCACTTCTGGAAATGCGCAGTACTAGTTGGGCAAGGCATGGTCTGGGCTAAGGCAGACCAATCCGGCTGACGGGTGACTGAAAACGTGAGAAGTGTGAATGCATGATGATATGAGTGAAAACAAGAGTGAATGATCATTCATGCAAATAACAAGTGCATGATTTGGAAAATGGGAAAGCATTCATGTGTGTGAAGCATGTCACCCTAACGGTGACCATACGTGCAAAACAATGTCATGTATGCAACAATAGTGAGATGCAAATGAAAACTGAAACGATGCTAGTACAAGCTAGTATGTATCATTACGACAGCAAGCACTCATTGAAATCAAGCAGACAACATTCATATGAAGCGAAATACAAAAAGTGCCAAAAACGCAGCGCGAAACATGAAAAGCTGGCTTACCCCAAAATAATTGAGCTAAATGTGCCGACGACTCCTAGATGAAATGTGGGATGTCAGAGCTGTAAGATTGATGTGAGGAATGAAATTTGTAGTGTCTGGTTGATGAGTTTCGATAAAATAGAGGTTGCGACGCGCATGCCACAAATCTAGGGAAAGTGGCACTTGGTGGGAGGTTTTTGAAATGATCCTTGCATGTAACCTCCAACTGTTAAAAATAGAACCCTGAATCAAGGGATGCCTTTGCATGCTCCCTTGGGAGGAGTAGCCCATGCATGCAAATCAATTTTTCTTGGTCTTGGAGGGAACTAGTCAACTCAACTGCACATGCAACAGTCTGCTCAACTAGGAGGAAAAAATGTGCATTTCTGTGAGGGAACTGGGCTGGCTGCCCAGACAGATTGTGCAATTTTTGGGCTGACGAGCCTTGCTGGGAGGAATTGCGCAATTTTCTCAATGAACAGTGATAGGCAGATTTGCGCAATTTTGCGCCCTAGTAGTTTGCCAGACAAAATTGCTCAATTTCTAAAGGGAAGGCTAGTTGCACTCCATAATTACGCAGTTTCTTGATGGAGCTGCTCAGCCTGCAGTTGGACTAAGTCCGATGAAACAACCCGTGAGGGGGATGCACAAGCTTTGATGGATAGGCTGTCATTCTGTAAGAAAATCACTGAATCTTGTGTACTTGACAAGACAAGACCTGCTGCTGTGAAAGGTTGGTAGGGAGGCTCCAAAATGAAGCTAAGGAAAATTTTTGGAGGGTGGTTGTAGCCGCAACAACAACTGAATATGTACACCCTGTTCCTACAATTTTTTGCAACATGTCAAATCTTGTGATAATTGTAACACTCTACATCATGCATCAAAGGAACAAAGGGACATTGATTCCTTTGGAATATGATAGATCTGCCACAATCCTATCTTGGAGCAAAAGATCTCTGAGAGTAGGTGTTTCTTGAGGTCTTCTTCTCTACTGCTGCTAGATCTACTACTTATTTCCTTGATTATTGCTACTCTTACTGTTGCTATTGTTCACTACAAGAATTTTTGGTTCTTCATTGTTGTTCTTTCTTGCATGCAAGCTAGACTCTCCCTTTTGCAAACCAAGACCATATATATATCTCCAATGGTGATCTTTGGTATTCAGGAAAATTTTCCAAGGCTATGGTGCTCTTCTCCATCTTCAACTGCTTCCTCACGGAGATCACTTTAGCTTGTAATTTCTCACATTGATCTTCCTTTTCTTTTATTGTTTCCTCAAATTTCCTTCTTCAACTCTTTTTTATTCTTCCAACTAAGTCCTCAAGATGATAAGCTCGTCCTTGAGCTTGACTTCCTTATCATCACATATATATAAGAGTTATCCTTGATCCTTGCATGCAACTGTTAGTTTAGCAACCTTAACAGATATTTTTTCAATAACCATTAAAGTTGACTCATATTATGCTTGAAGAAGCATTAGTTTATCACAATCATCAACATTACTATATAAACCAACAAGAGTAACATTAGAGATATCAAATTTCAAGCTTCTGTGATCCATATTTTATTTGTAAACAATTTAAGAAGAAATCACATTGGTAGATTTACGTTGACGTGTTTCGAACCAACCAGTGTGGTTCATCAGTAGGACAAGATGAAAAATTAGATCATAGCGGTAAGTTAAATAAGGAGTTAAGACCTTCTAACGACTATAGGGAAAACGGCTAAAACAACTATATTTAATTGGAAAGGAAAAAGGGACAAAAATATTTATTTATATTTATATTTTTTATGAATTAAAACCAAATAACTATAAATACACTATATAATTATATATAACTAACATGACCCTTAATATAAAAATAAAAAGACATGACTATAACAGATTCCAAACTAATGAAAGAAATATTCAAATAAAAACAACAATTTAAGTCAAAGGGGAAAAAATAAATCAAAGATAATAGAATGATATTGGAATATTATTAATTAGTTATGAAAAAAATAATAATAAACTTGGTTATAAATTAAATTTAAGTGTAATATTTTAATTATTTTAATTTTAATTATAATATTTATAGTTTTATTATTTTTTAGTTTATAGTTATTGGAAAAAAAGGAGAAATAAATAATAATAAATAAATATATATATATATATATATATATATATATATATAATATATATATATATATTATTTTGTTTTAATTATTTATCATTTTATTATTTTTTAGTTTATAGCTATTTGAATAAAGGAGAAGAAATTAATATTAAAAAAAGGAGGGATAAATAAACAAAACTTAGGGGGGAAAATAAGAATAAAAGAAAAAATGAAAAGAGGAAAGGGAGAAAAGAAAGGAAGGAAACTAAGAGGAAAGGGTCGGAATCTAGTAGCTATTGATTTTCCAACCATCGTCCCTATTAAGATTACTAGGCATCCTTTCAATTTCTATGGCTTCCCTAAATTTACAGCGATGAAATTGAGAAATCTTCGCAATGACCTTAGCCTCCTCAATGCATATCTGATGTTTGGTCTTCTCAGCATGCTCTGCTAAAGTCGAAGAGCGGGTCCTTCCATGCTTGATATCAGCAGCGTGTTCCTTAATCCTTTGATTAATGGATTGACCTGTTTCACTAATGCATGGATCAACATCTATGCATCAAATCAGGGTCTCTACATTAAACCAAAGTTAAATCATCACAAATTATGAGGGATGCTAACATCATGTTGACATCAATGATAGGATATACAATACTAAATCCTTGTTGACATCAATGCCAACATTCTCCCTCTTTGGTATTAATGCCAACCTCAAATTGATCTCCAAACTCTGACTCAGGCTGATCTCCATACACTCTCCCCTTTGATATCAATGGAAAAGGGAAATACCAACAATGAAGAACAATGCCAACAATGTAAGGGACTGAGAGAAGTAATCCCCCTAAAATGCTCAACACCATGCTGATCATAAGTGGAATATGCTTCCCATGAACATGTAACAGGGTTTATACCATTTCTCCATGTTGATGTGCATGCTATATGTTGTTTCTAATGCCTCCTTGTCACATACAAGAGGTTGCTCCACATAGACCAAAATATATACAATGAAGGATAAGGATTTATAGGCCTAATACATGGCTACAAGAATGATATAACATAATTTTACAATGCCTCCAAACAACCAACATATGGGTGAAACATGAATCCTCTCTCATGCATGATCATTACCCACATGACTCAACCAATGACCCATAAGAAAGACATGATAGTACATGGTTGCATAATGAATTCAAAATCCCATACATGGTTGAAATAAATGACAAAACATCATCCCAAACATGGCTAGAACAACTCTCATCTGTCAAACAAAAACCACATCAACATATACTTGACACGACCCATGACTCTCTCTCTTCACTTTAGGACCAATCCACCAATAACCAAATGATGAAACAACATAATACAGGGCTCCATATGAGAGTACATGGTTGAAAATGATGATGTACATTGTAAAAAAATGGCTGTTAGATCATGCTCAAAACACTCTCCAATGCGAGACCAACACTCATCACTCTCTCCAAGACATGGACCACTCAACCATTGATAACAATCAACAATGATTACAAGGTTGATATTTTCACACATGAGTTCATACATGGTTGAAGCATAGAACTCACTACAATGCATGCCATAAACAAGGCTACCTAGTCATCATGCCAATAATGACAAGTACACACATATGGTTGAAGTACATGACATCCAACATAACTCCTCAATCAACAATGATATGTAATAAGATACATGGCTGCTACAAGTGGTACTCTATCAATCCAAATGTGCATGAATATACATGGGTGCTCAAATGTACATCCAAGTGCTCTACATGGCTACTACATCAAAGGAACTCCTCTATGCATGACTGAATCAATGATCTTCATCTATGCATGGTTATACATGAACTCTTTAACCAATTTTCAGTGAATACCAATAACATATATATGGCTGAAAAATGCACTTTTTCTACCCATTAAAAGACATATGGAGCTATGTAGAGTCCAAAGATTGTCTTATCATGACACCCCTTTTTGCCTATGTTTCCTCTCTTTCCCTATATTTACCACCTAAATAAATCCATATCCACAAGGTTTTGATAAAGGTAAGCAATAATATGTCTTCTTCTTCATGTTTGACTATATACCCTATTGTTTTGTTAAAGAATGCAATTGGCTACAGAATTGGTCTATTTCTGCAGCTAATCCAGATTTTTGTAGCTGTCTCCATTGTTTGCAAGGTTCAGAAGCTCTAGGTCAGCGACGAAGGATATACATGGATAAGGAATGGTCCCCTCGTGGTTCCCTTCCTATCCCCTTGAACCAATTCATCAAGATGAGCACAGGATATCACGGTCAAACCCCAAAGTCAACCAAGATTGTTGCGGGAACATAATCTGAGTTTCATCAAAACCTTATCAATTTGCTTTTGGAATAGCAAATTGAAGGTTTAGTGATATAGTTTAGTTAGAATAAAGATATTTATGCTTAAAATAGTCATGTTGTTATGCCAAAGACTTGTTACAAAAACTATGGCTGCACTGTGATTTGGTGCGCACCAGGTGATGTAATTTTGAAACAGTTTGTTAAATTTCGTTTGCCAACAATAGAATTGGTTTTGTGTGTGTATGCGCTGTGTTGATTGGAGATTATGGACTGATCTGTGGAGGGCCCTTACAACCATTGACAGGTCTTTAACCAATTGCAATTAGATTTGTTTTCATTCCTTGAATACTCTGTTTTTGTGTTAGAAATGCAATGTGATGAGTTTGCCCAGTGAATCATTATATGCATGAGTACTTCCATCTACTTTATACCTAGTTTAATATGCCCTAGTTTAATATGCTATTTGAATTTCTTTTTACCTGGTACAACATGGTTCTTTCATTTGCTTTTTATCTAGTGTGGTCCAACTGTGTTTACTTCATGAGTATAGATGTTGTTCAGAATATCTTGTTTGAATGAAATTGAATAAGTAAATGTGTGACAATCTTCTCCTTAACAATTGAATTCAGACAATACTTCTTCACAATTTGATAGAATAGATTTCTCTTGCACTTAGTGAATTAGAGTTGTAGCATAAAGATTCAAGACAAAAATCGAAAATAATCTAATAAAAGTAGAATTTAGAATCACCCTCATATCGTCCATAAACTGATTCAATAGAGAATAACTCCTAAGAAATTAGCTGATAAATTTAAGGATTGAGACATTAATATAATCAATGACACCATCTCCATACTAATCTTAATTCTAGACCCTAACAAGAACATAACAACATAAGGAATAACTTCTAGCACATATAGTGCACCTGTACTTCATTAGTATAGTACCCTGGTTGACAATTTATGACTGACAATTTAAAGACATTAAATTGGCCAAACATTTTGGTGCCGTCGCAGGGGAAGTACAAATAGAGGTTAAGAAAAAAAAAATCAAAACATGATATGAGTAGGGATAGAAACTCTAGAGGTAGATTTGTAGGGCAAGGAAGAAGTTTAATTCCCACAAATCCACTCACTTCACCTAGATTTCGAGAATCCACACCACCTACTCAAACTCGAATTCCTTTTAGAGGTCAACAAAGGATTCCTGAAATCTCAAGATCAGAAATCCAATCCAGAACTTCACCCACTTCCTCTATTGAAGCTGTAATGGAAGAAAATCATACATCCCCAACTACAGGAGTAATTTTTCTTACCTCCACTGGTGAGCAAATTTTGGGAGAAAAATTAGAAGTTCCTAGTGAAGAAGAGGAATCAAAAACTTATTTTGAACATCCATTGATAAAGGAACCAGAAAGATTAGAAGAACACTATATTAAGAAGATTTTTCGGTGAAAAGCACATCATCATCCATTTGTCGACGCGTTTCTAACCAACAAGTGTGGTTCATCGTCAAGACAAGTTGAAGAACTAGACCATGGCAGCAGATTAAATAGAGAGAGAAAATCATCCAACAGCTATATTGGACCAGGAAACGACTATATTTGACTAGGAAACAACTAAGTTTGACCAGGAAACTGTACTTGGACCGAAGGATAGGGATAGGGAAATTCAAAAGTTAGTTTGGTTAATTTTATTATTCTATATGATTAGATTTAATTGTTTATGAGAGTAAACTTATAATGGTTAAATAAAAGAATAAAAGCTATTATTATTAAATAAATCAAGAATGTTTATTAAAGGTTCACTTAATTGGTTAGTTAGAGTAAAAATTATTAGATCCTAATATATTTATATTCAAGGGACCATCGTTCTTTGAATTTTTCTTTATTAAGTTGAAGCCTATTTAATTATTATATTATATTACTAATTAACAAAATCTTAATTTTAACTTAATATAATTAAGGAGTATAAAATAATATATTTATTATTAATGTTAAGTTTATATAAATTATAAATTGAATATTAAAAGGAAATGAAATAAATAGAAGATAAAAAGGAGATTTTAAAATAAAAGTTAACCTACTTTGACTTAATATTAAAAGGAAGGGTCTACAAAGATGAAAAGGGACAATATCTTAAAAAATATTATTTTAAGGTGATCGATCTCCTTAACCTAACTGGGAAGGGAGATATTTCCCAACTACCATTTGCAGATATTTATGATTTATGTGTACATATCTCAAGGGGTAAAGCATGAGTTGGAAGGAGTCCTAAAGACCCTCTCTTGTCAAGAATTAATAAATCTGCAACTGGGACATTCAGTAGGGTAGAATTAGAAAATTTGCTTGATACCTTCAAAACATATATTTTAGGGAGTCTAAGTGAGCAGATAGACACCCTTAAAATACAAAACAAGAAAAATTCCAAAAATGCTGCATTATCTATCTTCTCTCCCAAATGTCGGAAGAAACATGCTCTAAGAGAGTGTCCCTTAGATTCAAAAGCCATAGAAACTTGTGTCATATGTGCAGATAATCATGATACAAAGGAATTTCCATCCTTACCAGGTCTCAAGGTTGTATTTAATGATGAAGGAATATTAGAATCAATAGACATTCTCTACTTTATAGCCAAAAGACCATGGAAATCCCCAACCAAATCAATCACAAGGATTTAGACCACAACAATTTTCCCAGTCTTCACAAAATAATTGGAATTCAGCCTGGCAGCCTTGGGCTTAACAACAGTCACAACCTTGGAATCAAGGATGGAAAATCCCTTTTGGAGCCTATGATCAATATCAACAATACTCGCCATCTTACCTTCCACCACAATTTCTACCACCATCTAATCAAACCCCCCAAGCTAACCAATTACCACAAATTCCAGTTCAAAATCAAAATCCACAACTCTCCCTACTATTTCCACAAAAACCAAATCAATTACCCACTCAACCAATTCCGAATCCTAATAATAAAATACCACAACAACCGGTGTACAACATGGAGGGGAAAAATCCTCAAACTTATGTAATAACTCCACTAGACCTAAATAATGTCCAATCAAGGTCTGGAAGAGTATTACAAATAAAACCCCCTGTTGTCATTCAAGAAACAAGATCCAATCTTCAAAAACACAAAAACCAATCAAAAGAAGGGGAGACCTCTCTCCCCCAGAAGGAGAATAAACAAACAAAAGAAGTTCTGATAAACACTCCCATCATAGAACAACTCGTGGTATCAATTAGACCACCTTTCCTTGAATGATTGAAAATTGATGAAGGAGTAGAAAAATAAATTATCTTGCCTGATTACAATATGAAGGATGAATTGAGAAATGTTTGTATTAAGATTCCTTTATTACAAGCCATAAAAGAAATACCTATTTTTGTAAAAACAATTAAGGAACTAAGTACACAAAGATCAGGGAGAAAAAGAAAAGATGTAAAAAGAATTCAGTTAGTTGGAAAAATTGCAGACATTATGATGGGGAAGACGACAATTCAAAAATACTTAGATCCAGGAAGCCCCATTGTAAAAATTCACATCAATGGAACTGAAATACCAAACATACTGATTAATCTAGGAGTAGCCATAAACATAATGAGCAAACAAGTTATGGACACACTTAGGCTTCCTAACCTTCAATACACACCAACCTTATTGCATTTAGCAGATAGGTCTGTGATTAAACTTGATGGTGTGTTGGAATATGTTTGTGTATCCTTAGATTTTTGGGAATATCTTGTTGATTTCATGGTCTTAACGCCCAATAATAATTTAGGAGGACATCAATTAATTCTAGGAAGACCTTGGTTAGGTACAACTGATGCTTTCATTAGTTGTAGATTAGGTGACATGTTTATCTCAGATGGAAATTCTACAAATAAATTTACATTATATCCTACTGCAAGAGCAACAATAGATACAGAAACTGAAAAATGGATTGAAGATGAAGAAGATATCCAACCTATTTTTACTACTGAACAAGTAAAAGAGGAAGACCAAATTCTAGATTTACTGGAAAATAATGAGTCTTCCTCACATTATGATCGTAGTTGCAATGAATATCTCTCATCTAAACAAGTATCATTGCTCTCCATGGAAAAATTTGGGAATTCCTCAATAGAAATCTTTCCAGGAAAAACCTTGAATATCAATGAAAACCTGGAAGAAGTGCAAAAGAATTAGTTGATAGAAATTTTACAAAAACATTCTTCTGCTTTTGCATGGGAATACACTAACATGAGAGGGATTGATCCTAAAACTTGCATACATCATATCTACATTGAACAAAATGCAAGATCAGTTAGACAACCTCAACGGAGAATGAACCCAAATTTAAAAGAAATTGTTGAGGAGGAGTTGAAGAAATTGTTAAATGTAAATTTCATCTATCCAATATTTGACAGTCAGTGGGTTTCACCCCTAGTAATCGTTCCTGAGAAAAACAGAAAATGGAGAGTATGCATTGATTATAGGGAACTAAATAAAGCAACATTACAGGACCACTTCCCACTACCTTTTATAGATCAGGTCTTAGACCCATTAGCAGGGAAAAAATATTTTTCCTTCTTGGACGGGTTTAGTGGATATAACCAAATTCAGGCAGCCCCTAAAGATCAGGATAAAACCACACTCACTTGCCCATGGGGAACTTATGCTTACCGAGTACTTCCCTTTGGATTATGCAATGCTCCAACAACATTCCAAAGAGCAATCCTCAGAATTTTCTCTGATCTTATTCATGATTGTGTGGAAGTGTACATGGATGATTTCATAGTTTATGGAGATTCTTTTAATGAAGCACTAGAAAACTTGGAAAGAGTATTAATAAGATGTAAAGAAACAAATCTCTCGTTAAGCCATGAAAAATGTTTCATGATGTTTAACGAAGGAATTGTTTTAGGTCATCATATTTTAGGATATGGAATCAAGGTAGACTCATCTAAAGTTGAAGTCATTTCTAAGTTATCAGTGCCAAGTTGTCAAAAAGATGTTAGAAGTTAGTAGGGCTCAGAGAGGTAGCCCACATTGGGTGATCTCCATAATCAAATCATTTTGTGCCTTTAATCTCAGGGTTGCTTTTGATTTCTGTTTCTTTTCATGTGTTTAAGTTACTTCGTTACATGCTATTTTATATGCAATTTTGTATGCATCCTTGAAGTACAAGATCTGGATCAACCACTCCTAGTAAGTCTTGTCCAACCACCACTGGATGGAAGCCACCACTCCCAAGTTCTCAGGCCACTACCTAAAGGATTCCACTACGCCCTAAATATGCAAGCCACCACTTTCTCGCTAAAACCCCCAACTTTTAGCACATCTCATGGACCTAATTTTAAAATGTTTATACTTTGCATACAAACAAATATGAACCTCTTTTCATCAATTTTCAAACTGGATTCACATTATCAATCTGCTCATCAACATCAACACAATCTGCAACGATA
Source organism: Pinus taeda (assembly GCA_000404065.3). Taxonomy (NCBI): domain Eukaryota; kingdom Viridiplantae; phylum Streptophyta; class Pinopsida; order Pinales; family Pinaceae; genus Pinus; species Pinus taeda. The sequence continues at coordinate 296,180 of APFE031617709.1, read as the reverse complement.
AATGAATACAAAATCTACAATACAATCCTCTCCAACACAATAAAACTCCGTAGTACAAAATCAACCAATACATTATCCCAACATAAGCAAATCTACTCATCAAAACTCAACTCTACAACAACAAACTCATCCAAAGTATGCTCAACAAAATCAAACCCTTTAGCAACACATAATGGAAATTTGATCTACACACTCAACCATAACAAAAACTCAGGCATTCATAGAAAACCCAATACTCAAGCTACAACAAAGAAATCTCTAATGAAACCCCTGCAACACAAATGCATCAACAATATAATCTCTTATCTAAAAATACAACAGTTAAAACAATAACTCTCCTCCCATATCAGTAGTAAATGGGATCCATAATCTACAAAACAAATAAGTTAAACATGTAGATCTATTGTAGCTCCTTCATCCTCTAAATTGTGCTCCAACACTAAGCTTTGATATGCTCTCTAACTCTGCAAACCTGTAGCACACATTCTCTATCAATCTAAACTCTTCTTCTTCACACTCTCATATTTTATAATTGATGGAAGGTGCAATCAATATCCATCACTAAACGTCCTTATCTTTGACTTAATCACCTTCTAGGCGATGGTTTAAATTTTTTTGACCTTTTAATAAAAAAATCTCGAACAAAAATCCTAGAAAAACCAATAAAACACTTGAAGTGCACGCATAATCCAGAGAAATTCACTTCTAGGAGGTATACACTACTCTTATAAAGGAAACCCACATATGTATGCTAGTCCTTTGAAGGAGAGTAACGTATGCCTCTTAAAATGAAAGTTTTCAACCTACTTTAGTCACCATTTGGAGCTAATTTTCAGGAGTGAACTTGAGACATTATGACAACATCCCACACACAATTTGACATCATGACACCATGCATATGACTCAGTACAAGGCATCAAACTCATGGTTATAGGGCATATACCAAGTGACATCAATCTTGTGGCTTAACTTCAAAGGTGAGTTCGATCCATCATGACAAATTTCTACATACCCTTTAACACTTTGACAACCCTCTGCAACACCATTACAAATTTCTGATAAGAATGAACAAAGCCTCTAACCATGTTCTCTACAAACAACAAGACCTCAACATAATGGTCAAACTCGTGTGCATCAAGTTAGGATCATGAAGACCTAGTTGACCAACACCTCTACATGGGTCAACATCTTTTCATCAAACTAATGATAACTCATCATAAATCATGAGGGCTACTAAAATCAGGTTGACATCAATGATAAGATAAATAATACTCAGTTCCTGTTGACAACAATGTCAACACTACAATGCCAACAATCCCTTGAAGTGCAAACCTTTCCTCAAAATTTTCATTTTTTTTTTAAATCAAGAGACTTATCATTCTTAATGCATGAAAAAATTTAGTGCATGGAAGGAATTATACATCTCCCACATATTAAATAACACATAATTAAAAATGATCTCTCTCGCGATATATATATATATATATATATATATATATATATATATATATATATATATAATAGATATAGATATATAATATTTTAAATGTGCATATCAATTTCACATTAAATTCTATAAGGGAGAATTTATAATATTTCTTTTATATTTTAATTATAGAAATATATCATAAATTTATTTAAAATAACCAATTACTTTAAATATATAAAATAAATAATTTATAAATATATGATATAAATTATTAATTAATTTAAATTAAACAACCTAGATCCATCTTAATTCTGGAACTATTAAGCACCTTAAAGGTATCAAAATCTCTCAAGGTGCAATTCTCCTTTTGAATGCAAAAATTTAAGTAAGGTTTACAACTTCGAGAAATTTGATCCCTCTTGATGCTTAATAAATCTAAAAGTTAAAATAGAATCTAACCTAATTAATTATTGATAATTATAATTGATTATTTTATTTTATTTTATACAATGTAATAAGTCAAAATGTTTACGTAACATTATAACATATTAAACTAAAAAACACCTCTCCAATATAAATAATTCATAAAAATAATTATTATATATTTTTATCCTAAATTTAAACATAAAAATAATATATTATTTTTTAATTATTAATATATTATTATAATAACCTTAAACCTAAAATAATGGTTATTTATTATTAACCCAAATAATAAAAATTAAGTTAAGCAAATTCAAAGAATAAAACATAACACGCACACTCGACTTTCGGATAGGTGGGGTAGTTAGAGGATGGGTTTGTATTCACCAACTATAGAGATATGTTCCCATCTTCAATATTCTAATCAATAGTGTGATGTAGCCAAAAGTAATAAAGAAATAATACTTTGATTCAATATTCATAGACTAAAGTAAAAGTAGAAGCAAATAAAGATTAACATGATACGTCCTTTGTGTGTACAACAAGATCACTCATCACATCATTCAACCAACCTTATGATAGCAGAATCTTATCAAATCTATATACATGATTATGGGAAAAGGTAAATTAGAAAGCAATGTGAGGAAAAATAAAATAGTATAGTAGGTATTATTTTCATATATCTAGATTATTTTAGTGTTTTTTTTTTCAAATAAATTTGATTTATAAATAGTAAATGAATAAATTATTAGCATTGAATCATAAGTATGAAAGGATTAAGAGGATCAAATTTACAACCTCTACATTTTGGGGAAAATATATTATATCTGATTCTTGTGTGTTTAAGTTAATTGAAAGGGTTACATTACTAATTATATATATAACAATGTTAAAGATTCTACATTGTTGATTTTTATTTTTTATTTTTTTTAATTAAATTTTGAGTTAGAGAATGTTGTTAAAATTATCATTTTGAATGGATGTATATGGTTGTTTTTAACGTAGAAATAGTTTTAATCTTTTTGAATATGTTCTGTAATAAAATTGTGCAATATTAAGATTTAATATTTACAATTTCATAAATCCAATTCTCGCTAGATATAAATAAAAAATGACAATTTCTTATTCATTATTTTCAGTAGTGAGAAATGACTAATTCATATAACATTTAGGTTATAATATATCTTTAGGAAGAACTTCGTTGGATTTCATCTTTTTACTTGGAATATTGGGTAGAGGGAGGTTTAAACAATGACCATAATAGTAGTTATAATTCTGACAATCTTCACTAGATTTGAACGTGTGCTCTATGACCTCTATGTAAACAATATGGCTTGGATGGACGGGCTAGTTGATTGTGCATGTGTGTGTAATCTAAGTGATTAACACAAATTTTGATTGCCACTATTTGACTAGTTCGATGCCAACAAGTGCTTGATTTGAATGCCTTAGGTGAAGCACATTAGTCTAGTTGACAAGTTTAATAGTAATGACATACATAAATCAAAGAGGCATCCATTGGGTTTCCCTGTGATGTTTTCCTTGGTGTGTGTGTGTGTGTGTGTGTGTATATAGGTTAATTGGCCGTTACTAATGTTATGTTGTTAAACATTTGGTTCTTTCCGTGAAAACAACTGCTTGGTTTGAATCCCTTGGGTGAGGGACACTACTATATGCCGATGAGTTGAGCATGCATACCATCAACAAATATGGAGATGAATCTCTTGGGTTTATATATATGTATGTATGTATGTTCTTGGTTACACTATCCAAGGAAAACCCCCCAATACTTCCCTTCATTTCAATGATGGTACCAAAGGTAAATCCTAGAATATTAAGGTCACAAGGTCGATTGGAAATAGGGATTGAAGACATTATAACAATGTACTCATTAAGAGCTCAATATGTCACTTGTGAGAATTGAACTTGGGTGTGGAGTATAACAATCATTCCTCCCGACCACCAAAGCTTGACCCAATTGACACAAACACAATTTATCTCTATTTAATGGGTTGTGGTTTAATGGTTTGGATGGGACATCACCATGGAAACAATTCATATTCAAACCTTGATGGATGTAGCACCCTTGCGTGTATGTAAAGGAAGGTTTTGACTTACTCATGTTGGTTTCCCTCCATCCATTAACTCATGTTCAACATATCAAATTAGTTTAAGTGGACTTTAGAAGAAGATTTCTTGATGAATACTAAAGTAAACTATTTTATAAAATGATAACTTATTACTCTACAAATCAAACAACAATGTTTTATTGATTGGTCTAACTTGGATGATTAAGAAGAGAAAATGTTATCTTCTCCGTTCAAGTTCAAATCATATTTGTTATTCATCTTTGGTGGCAAATTGAGGTTGGCAAGGTATTAACAATCTTACTTTCACTTAAGTGCTTGAAAGTGGGATGAAATATTTCCAAACATTTTGACCCCCAGGATTAGGCTAATTAATTTAATCATTTTTCCAAAACATATTGGCAAAATAAAGTTTAATCTATTTTTCCCCTCCAAATTATTAACCTTTATATCATTAAATTACATTCCATCTAAATATTAAAAATAACTCCCACTCCCCAATCGAGGTGTCAGAATCTGTGCTAACAAATGAGGGGGAGGGAGCTCGCCAACCCGCTGCCTCCCATTTCATTTAAGAGGGGGGTGGAGACGATAACGTGGCTATACTACCCCATGTAGTCACACATATTAACCATAATACATCCCTTCACATCAAGATGGAAACTCTTATTCCTTCTATGAGCTCTCAACTTGTTTTTTGTGACTTCGTGTTCTTTTGCAATCTTTGTGGCATTCTCCCATCGCAGGTGGGATATTTCCCCCACAATGTTGGCTTTGTGTAAACTTTGTCCATCTATTGTGGCCCCATATTCTCTTATAACCTCTATGACAATCTCCCTCCTTAGGTGGGATATTTCCCCTATGGCGTTGGCTTTGTGGAAACTCTATCACATGAGGGCTTCGGTACCCTAGATGATCCAGGTGGATATTGGTGGCCACCTGCCTATTCCATTTGGACCCCCACTATTGTTTCTTTCAGTCTTTTAGTTTCCTTATTTGTGGCACAATTTACTATTTTTGGCAGTTTTCCGGTCCTGAACTTCCGGAGCCGTTTTGAGGCCCTAAACGACGTTTTTTTGGAAAATTGGGGCCAACATGGGTCAGTAACCGATGTTGGCCATTCAAAAGTTGTATTCATTCGATAGATATTTCTAACAAGGTATTGTGCACGTCAAACAAGATTGTATGCCAAAGTTACAACCCCGGGAAGTTGATGTACCAATTTACCCAAACAATGCCCATAGTTTGGCACTTCATCTCTTAGGGATAGGTTTTTCGATGTTTAGGATTTTCCATTGTTTCTCAATAATAAATAGGCCTTTGAGCCACATTGTAACACAGTTCAGAGGCATGTAGCTGCCACATCTCTTCTCAAAGATAAGCTACCATCACCCGAGCTAGTCTTATTCCCATTTAATTGTAAGCATATTTCAGTATTTGATATTAATGAAATGAAGTGTTATTTCTGCTGCATGTATGTATTTATGGTTATATCTGTAATTTGTTGCGTTCCTGTTTAAATTTGGATCAATGGTATCAAAGCGGTCTTCTCTTTCTCTATTTTTATTTGCATGTCCCCAACAAGGTCGATATATAAGGAGTTAGGGCTCGATCTGGTTGAACCTTTGCATGATCAACCTTGCAAACCTCGATGACTGCCCATGGGGGAAGAAAAGAAAGATGAGGGAGCAGGAGATCCTATCAAAATATTGCTCAAGGAGGCCCTCGAGAAACAAAGGACCACGATGCTGGATAACTTTTCCGAGATCCTTCAACGGTTTCCCACCGATGGCGCATCCACATCTAGCAGGCACTCTAGAGGCTCCACTCCTTTTAAGGTACAAGTAAACTTTGACATTCCCATATTTGAGGACTAAATAGATGCAAACGCCAAAGATAAATGGTTAAATATGCTAGAAGGATATTTTTCTTTTTGGGATTTTTCCAGCCGGGAAAATATTACTTTTGATCTTCTCAAAGCTGCCCCCCGCGTCAAGGACTAGTGGGACACCTACTATGAGCAGAAGGATGAAAGTACAACCTCACTATTTTTAGCCGCACCCACTATGAATGTGTTCTGGGATGCCATCAAGAAGCAGTACTACTCTATTAGGAGCTATGAGGATAAATACATAAAGTGGACCATACTGCGGCAGGAAAGGGACCAAGATGTGCCAGAGTTTACCAATGTTTTTCATACCCTTCGTACGAAGTTGGGTATCGAGGATTCTGAGAAACATTTGGTACTCAAGTACCGCTATTGCCTACATAGGTACATCCAAGACGAAATGGAGTTCCTAGACATCTCGTCGCTCGGCACGGCGTACTGATACGCAGTCAAGATTGAGCATAAGTTTAAACAGAAGAAGCAAGACTTTGGATCTGCGAATCTAAAGTAAGGGAAAGGTGCCCCCAAACTGCAGAAAAAAGGACAGAGCCAAGGTGGGGTGGCCCAGGACAACTCACCAAAGCCATAAGCAAAGAACAACACCGCGAAGCCGAAGAAGGACACAAGAAAGTGGTGTGAGTTCCATACGATATCCACTCACAACACAAGTGAGTGTCGGGCCAAGCAGTCACTAGTGGCCGAGTTGAAGGCTTCAGAATCAGATACATGTTCTAACTCTGAGTCAGAACCCAACAAGGGGAATGACAAAAGGAAGCAGATTATCAATGCGGATCCCAATGCCACTGTTTCCACCATGAATATCCAAGAGGAGGAACTTGAAGATCCAGAGGAGGAGGAGTGCCTCTTCTACTCCTAGATGTGGGTAAAGGGTTCCTTGCTACAATTCATTGTTTATAACATGAGCCAAAAGAACCTCATTACAGCAGAGGTCGTGAAGTGGTTAGGCTTACCGACCACAACACACCCACAACCGTACACCATCGAGTGGCTTCACCAAGGACGAGATCTTCGTGTGAGCCATTAGTGCCGCCTTCCATACAACATCAAGCCCTTCACAGATGACGTATTATGTGATGTTTCTCCCCTTGATGTTTGTGATGTATTATTAGGCCAACCATACTTGTGGAAGTGACATGTTGTGTATGAGTCAAGGCCTCGTGCTGTTATTGTTACCTTGGGAAATAAGTTGTACAGGATACTAGAGGTAGCACTGCCTACTACCATCTCTTTGGTTACTGTAAAACAATGTAGTAAGCTCATTTCCAAAACTAGGAAATTTGTTTTCCTGATGATACACCCTCAGGGAAAGAAAAAGACGGTGGCCACAACCTCCAGACAGGCCCCCTCGGCACGACAACAGCAAATGGACAAGGTCATGGAGGAGTATACGGACATCTTCACCTCCTCTGTAGGGGTGCCTCTACGCTGTCAGGTCAAGCACTCCATTGACCTGACCCCAAGTGCATTGTTTCCCAATGGAGCAACTATCGATGCTCCATTCTAGAGAACGAAGAAATCAAGAGGCAGATTTAGGATCTGTTGTAGAAAGGTCACATTCAGTCGAGTTCATTTCCATATGGGAGCCCGATCGTGTTGGTACAAAAGAAGAATGGGACTTGGAGACTATGTATTGACTATCAAGCATTGAACAAGATCACTGTCCTGAATAGGTACCTGATCCCATAGATTGATGAACTTCTCGACCAACCCAAGGGGAAAAATATTTCAACAAGATTGAATTGAAGTTCGGATATCACCAATTACCAATCAAACCCTCAAATGTGTAGAAGACTTCCTTCAAAGCCAAGGAGGGCCTTTTCAAATGGTTGGTTATGTATTTCAGGTCGACGAATGCTCCTGCAATCTTCATGACGCTAATGGATGACATCTTGTGGCCATTCACCAACCCATTTGTAGTGGTATACTTGGATGGCATCTTGATCTTCAACCAGAGTTGGGAAGAGCACCTCCACCACATCCAACAGGTTCTCCAAACATTGCGACAATACAAGTTGTGTTCCAATTTGGAGAAATGCTCTTTTGGCATGACCTAGGTTCAGTATCTGGGATACATTATTGATAAATGGGGGGTGCATGTGGATCTGACCAATATCCAAGTTATTCGGGATTGGCCAGCCCCAACCACTCTGACAGAGCTCTGCAACTTTCTAGGTCTTGCCAATTTCTACTGCAGGTTTGTGTTGGGGTTCTCTCATATCACTTGGACCTTGAGTCAAGTCACCAAAAGAGGATCAAAAGCGAAATTATTTTTGTTTGAATCTCAACAGAAGGAATTCACAGAGTTGAAACATCGCCTCTGCTTTGCACCATTGATCACATTACTAGACCTGCAAAAACCATTTGAGATCGAGACAAATGCCTTTCACTATGCTATTGGGGCAGTCCTTACTCAATAGGGGCATCCAATGGCATATCACAGTGAGACACTTTCAGACACAGTTCGAAAGTATCCCACTTATGACAAAGCAATGTATTCCATTGTGCAGGCTTTCCGACAATGGAAGCATTACATTTTGGGGAAGGAAACAGTCATCCACACAAACCACCGACCCCTGCAGTTCACATAGATGCAAGGGAACTTACAAAATGATCACCATCAGAGGTGGTCCACATACTTGCAACAGTTCCATTTGAATATCAAGTACAAGAAGGGAAACACCAATAATGTTGCAAACTGCCTCAGCTGATCACCGATCATGGCATTAACCACCATTCTCAACTCTTGTGGTCATGAGACTTATGATTGGCCACTTCTCTACAAAAGCGACTCAGAATTTGGCCACACATACCAGACACTCTTGGATGGTCAAAAAGTTCCAGATTTTCACCTACAGGATGCCCTGTTATGCCACCTAGGAAACCTTTGTGTTCCTTCAAGTGAGCGTGCCAAGATGATTTGTGAAGCGCACTACAGTCGAGCCACTGGGCATTTCAGGGTTGAGAAAATGGTGGCAGTACTGCAGAAGTATTTCTATTGGTCGAATCCTCAACGGGATGTCGAAAAGTACATCAAGTCCTGCACTGCCTACGACATTTCCAAACCGACCGTCAAGAAGCAAGACCTTTATACTCTGCTGCTTACCCCTAGTCGACCTTGGGAATCCATCTCCATTAATTACATGTCGGGGCTTCCTTCTACTAAGCATGGAAATGACTATGTTTTTGTGGTCGTCGAGAGATTCTTGAAGATGGCCATTATGGCAGCCTGCAAAAAGAATATCACAGTAGAAGGCAATGCTAAACTCTTCTTTGAACGAGTGTGGGTACACTTGGGATGCCATAGTCTATCATCTCAGATTGGGATAACAGGTTCCTCAGTACATTTTGGTCGAGTATCTAGTCTATGCTGGACACCAAGTGTTGGCTTGTTGGGGCCTGACTGAGGTTCAACGTTAATTAGCCAAACAAATCCCTACACTACTGGCCCTTTTGGCATCAGCCTTCGGAGCGCAGACCAAAGTCTCACTCGAAGCAGTATGGGGGGATGCTGGAACCAAGTTTTCGTACCTTGAGATGGTCATGATGTCATTTTATTCCTTCTATTCCTGCTTTTGCACAGGTCACTTAGTTCTAGGGCTTGCCAGAATAGCCCTCTATTCCAGCCGTTAGTACCTCCGTGAAAAGGTACGATTGACCTTTGCGCAACCCAAACCTGGGGCTCAGGCACTTTCACGCTACTAGGGCAGCGTACCATGTAGATTCCCAAACTAGTCTAAGTGTCTTATTGATCTTATTACATACTCACAGTTAGCACTGCGTAAACATATATTCTTATTTGCATTCAATTATCCAACATAATTACACACATTCACGCATCACATAAGAATTATAAAGGAAATTCATACATAACATGACAAGATGCATTAATTGGAATAAAGATAGAATTTGCAGAATACTTCTCTTTATTGATATCTTCAAGCGACTACAGACTTTATCTGCCTTGCACACATAGCTGTAGGGGTCTGCGCACTCAGCTGTAGACTTCCACCCTAGGCCTTTACGCACTCAACTACAGAGCCTCTACCTACGCTACGACTCGAAACTTAAACTCGTTACTTCATAGATATGACTTTCTAAGACTTATCTACACTACTTCACTACTTAGAGCTTACTAACTTATCTCTTTTTTATACAATCCCATGGTCCATAGACCATGGGTAGATCTTTTACAACCAACTTTACTTTACGAAAATAAGGGCGGACAACCCTTTATGACTCATGATACCTTCACGCTCCGCGACCACAAAATGTGGAGTCTTTACAAGTTTATTACAAAATTCGACCCAAAACATGGGCTTTTAGCCCCAAAACTGTCCTTGGGGGATCCTGTTCCCAACGTGCCCCCAACATAAACATCGTGACTCGCCCTTGAGTCACTCTATTAGAGCCTAGATTTACCTCAGGCTGAAAAGGTAAGATTCTAGGTCCACATCAAACCACGCTCAGCCTCGTAGCTAGCCCTACGAGGACAGGAGAGGGCTCTCTCCGGGTCACTCTCAACAAAAGATAATCAGATGACGCTTGAGATGACCAATTTAAAAACTAATCTAAAGCTAGGTATGAAGTGCAAGGATTGATTTGAGTTTTTGGGGGATTTTTGTTGGAAAAAAGGAAAGGCAATTTTGGGTCCGAGGATGAGGCCTAGTTTTTGCAGAATTCTGATTGGGGCAAGGAAGGCAATTGTTTTGATTCTTTGAAATGAATGAGGATCAGACTGGTGAGGAGCCAAGGAGGGCAAAAGAGTCTCAAGATTCCTCCTCAAATAGATGAAAACATTGAAAATTAAACAAAATTTCAAGGCAGAGCACAACAGTCCTATGAATTCTACCTTAATCACTCATTTGTTTAATTTCAGAAGAAAAGAGAAGGGAAAATGATACACAGAAACATCAGTGGACTTACAATTACATAGAGAAAAACACCATCAGAAAACAGAGCCACATGGATCCCAACAAGTGCTGCAAAACCCTGGTCTTTCCTTAGCCAAAAATGCAGAGATAGAATCTACAATGATGTGCCAAGCAATCCCAAGTGCCCAACCATGCTAATGACTGAAAAACAACATAATATAGACAAACATAGATCCTCCTTACCTCTAGGGGTCGAGCTCACATGTTTAGGAGCTGATCCAACTGATCCTAAACTGAGAACTAGAATTTAGGCATCATAACAGCTTGCCTCTAAAAACAAGGAAACTGATTCATTCAGTTTCAAACAACCTCTAAACTAATGAATCTACCTATACAAGTAAAAATATAGCATATTTACATCATTATGCCTCAATGTTCATCAAATTACATCATAAATTTTCCATTATGAGAGTGAAAAAGTCAACCTAGGCAAAACTGGGCGAAAAACAGAGCAAAAATGAGTCAAATAGGCAAATTTTCCTCTATGCGCCACACCTGATTCTCTATGTGTCGCGCCACTTTGGAGCTGAATTTGAGGCCTTACCGGAGTCAAAATTGAGCTCATGATAGCTCGTTGGAAATCCCTTCCTGTCTACTTTCCAACCCAAGTGCAATTTTTCAATTTGGTGTCCATTTACTCCTCCAAAAATCAAATCTCCCAAGACTGCTTCCTGTGTGTCAAAATAGGGGCAGCGAGGTCATTTTTAGGGTGTTTTTGACTCTTTAGGCAACCCAGAACTTGATGAAATCCTTAGGTAATCCATGAGCATGCATAACGTTTGATGAAAAATCCAAAAATGTAAAGTTTTCCTCCTGGGGATCTCCCAATTATAAGCGTGCACCAAGTGGTGCTACGCGTTGGGCAGAAAACCCTGTTTTGTGACCAAAAAAAATAAAAAATGACAAAATTTTCTCCAAATTCCTTGAAATTTGGACTGAAGGTGAAACATCAAGTATCATGATCAGCCAAAGAAGTTTCAGCCAAGATTTTTTCCTTTCACGGCTCCTCGACGCCTTCTTCATCTATGTCACCTCAGGTGAATATGAAGAGTGTGATGTCTTTGTCTCCAATTGCCAAGTGTGTCAAAGTCAATAAGGGACTATGGGAAATAAGGCAGTGAGGATAATGTGGTTTTGTCAAGTGAATTTAAAGTGTGAGGACATTCACTTGACTATGTTTGGGAATTTGGGATTTTATAAGTGATATGAGAGAGGAAGAGTGATAGGGAATGATAGGGTTTAGGGATAGGGAAAATAGGACTTAGGAGTGAATGACATTGGTATGTAAGGGAATGGTGTATTGAGGATATAATGGGATAATTGGATAATAGAGGATAGGATATGTGGCACAAAAATGTTTTAAAACTCCAACACAAAACCTTTAAGGACCAATCTTTAATAAGAGATTAGAGTTTAAAGTTTGACATTCAAATTCTCCAAACCAACCTTCGAAACCACACCAAACACTATTCAATGGCATTTGCAAGATGATTTGACTTACACAGAGCAAAATAGATTGAGTTATTTTGAATTTATGGAATAGTGGCAAAGTTTTTTGTGTGTCGGCCCTGTGCGCCCCACACCAACCCAATGCGCCGCGCGCAAACCCAATGCGTCGCGCACAAACCCAATGTGTCGCGCCAAAACCCAATGCTATGCATAACACTTTTTGCAGGAGACGTTTGGAGGCCTTCCCAGTGTCCAAATCAAGCATGGGATAGCTCGTTGGAAAGGTATTTGAGTCTACTTTCCAACCCAACTAGGAATTTTCAATTTGGAGTTCATTTGCCCTATCAAAAATCAAATCTCTTAAGACTGGTCAAAATGTGCCAAATGAGGCTGCCTCAAGGCAGAGTGCTGTTACTGTCAACTTTTGAAGGTCTTCCTCAACTCCAAATTGAGCTCATGATAGCTCATTGGAAATATATTTGTGTCTAGTTATCATTTTACTCATCAAGGAAGTCATTTGGCCAACCACGCTAGGAAAAAAATTGATTTTCCCAAGGTCACTTTAGAGGTGCATCAATTCTCTCGAGGCAACTGTATTTTTGACATTTCTATAAAACCATGACACCTGTGTAAAAAGTGAAGGAATTTTTTCTTCCTTGGCCTATTGTGGACAAAAACCTCTCTCAGTTTTTCCAAATTCATCTTTTATTGCTTAGAAAAATCATTGGAGTAAAACTTATCCTGATGTGTGAAACAAGGGGCTTGTCGAAATGAAGAGAAATGAAGGGGATAGGGGGCTTCTAAATTCTTGAGGAAATTTTGAGAAGTAGGGAGGGATGCTAGGAAGTAGGGGAAAGTGGAATTTCAAATATTTAGTGAGGGAAAGGGGTCCAAAAGGGCTAAACACAGGCCTAGCCTAGAAAATAGGTTTGTAGCAAGAAACTAGGGTTTGTGCGAAAATGAGGAATTCGGGGGATATCAGTGATGGGAAGTGGTTAATAAAGTACATTAAGGATAGGGGAAGGTGTATGGACATCAAGATACAAGTTTTGCTAATGATTTGACCATCCAAGAGAAATTGCCTTCAAAACCCTAGGAGAGGGAAATGAACCTTACCTAGGCACAACTGAAGCATGAACAAGGTGTAAAATGACCCTTTGGAACTTGACATGATGATGACAACCCTTTGAATGATGGTACACTCAGCTGAATGGTGACACAGACCGTCATTTGGACAACTCTGGCAGGAGTAAAAGAAAACCCTAGACCTAATACCTAGTGACCAGATTTTACTTGAAGACTTACTGAAATGACAAAATTTGACCTTGACACCTTAAAATCACTTTGTAAGAGCATGTTTGATCACTGGAGGAAGACTACAAAGACTGACACTAACACACTCAGTAGGCACGAAGATCTTACCGCGAAGATCTTCCAGTTCGACTCGTATGACCACAACCTCGACAGTGCACTGAGCTGCCGCCTGCTTTGCATTTTCGACCATTTGCTTGGTCACTTCTCTTGAAATATCAACCTAAGGCTTTTGTTGAGTTGCTTCTAGAGTCACAAGCTTGCCTTGAATAGATCCTGTCACCATGTAAGCCTCATCCAGCCAGGGCTTCAGTCTTTCCTTCGGCACTGCTTCCTTGTGCAGCGCTGCATCCACCTATTCTTTCAGCTGTTGGGCCTCCTGCAACTTTGCTAATCTTTGTGTCAGAACGACGGTTTGTGCTGTGCCCTTAACCTCATCATAGAACTGCTGTAGCTCGTGTGCTTCCGTCTCTAGTCATTGTACAATGGGGTCCTCCTAAAAGTTTGTCAGGACCTCAAATGACTGCTCAAAAATTTGCGTGCAGTCTGCTATTGCACTGTCCACCACTGCTACTGCTTCTGTGACAGTGGTCGGCCGCTGCTCCTTGAATCTAGCGGAGTTGAAGGCTGGGCCTTCAACTAAAACTCTGTGATATGCAGGTTCAACTCCAACTGAACCTTCACCATCTCAGTGCGAGTGTCACGCACCACCGTAGCCATCTTGGGGATGCACACCACGACTGCCTCCTCCTGAGGAATGACCAACTTTGGGGCCATTCATCATGCCTCCTCATGGACCTGCATAATGCACTTGTTTTGATTGGTCACGTCGGTCACAGTGGCAATGGAAAAGTCTCACTGTAGTGCCATCTTCTCGTTGTTGATCCGCTGTTCACTAATCACCTGGAGGGCACAGTGCTCACGAGTCCTCAGCTCTGCAATCACTCCATCCTACAAGAGGTGGAGCATTTCATCAGGGAGCACTACTAGATTCAACCCTACTCCCTTTAGGGTGTTGACAGTGGGCGTGTCAGCTTCATTCTCTATGGTCAGTGCTCCATCAGGCAACACTATCGCACTGGAGGCCTTCGTGCACAACATCTCGACAGCCTCTGAAGTGCCTATAACTAGGCTGGTGGACACCGTTCCAGCCTGAGACGCGCGGGTTTGTAGCTCCTGTAAACCTGTCTGGATGGCCCCTAAAATTATCTGATACTGCTGCTCAAACTGTTGTAGGGCCTCCGCAGTGACATCCCTCACTGTGTCACCGATACCATCCAAAGCACCCTCTGTTAGCGTGATAGGGTCCAGTGATGTCTTGGTAGCTTTTGATTTCATCTTGGACCCTCATTTCTCCTGCTCCCTTGGGTGCTTGATGCGGGTGGACATCTCCTAAGGGTCCGTACCATGCTGCTTATCTTCCTCCTCCTCTGTCTCAGGTGAAGGCGACCTCGCGCCTTTATCAGTGCCTCGCTTTGTCCCACCTATCTACTTTGATGTCTACTATGCGGCGTCGTGCTCCGCCTAGGCCTTTTCAGTGACCTCCTTTTTCCCCTTTTCGGCCAGCTATGTAATCTTAAGCTTGGCCTCCTCCTTCTTTCTCTACGTGATGAACTTGCTCCCTCCCACTGCCAAGTCTGTTGTAGCGCGCCACTTTGCCAGCCATTGATCAAGTACCACATCAATGGTGTCATTCGTTGCTAGGTAAGGCAAGTCATGCCATTTCTGCATAGGGTCCTTCTACGCCCTGATGGACACATGGTTGAAGTCTACTTTAAATTCTGCATATCCCTACAGGTTGGTGTACACCATAGGCGAAAATCACAGTCTCCATCAAGATCTAGAAGATCTTGTTGTCCTTGACTCATTACGCATCCTTGGTCATGCACAACGAAGTGTACTTCACTGCATATGGGAGGTTTGGCATGACCAAAGGGAACTGGCTATCCTCTGGAAGCGCCCATGCGAACAACACAATTGACAACAAGAGGCACACATAGTGGAATGTCTTGCTGAACTCCTGTGCTTCGCGGTAGTTTGCTAGGAACTCTCCGCAAAGGTATTCTGACCAGTTGAACTAGACTCCTTCGGCACATTGGGCTGCTAGCGCGATGATAGGCACTGACACCTCACCACCGTGACACTTCCTCATCACTTTTCCTGCTAGAATCTGTGTAAATACCTTCACATCAGGGTCGCAGATGCTGGATATAGCATATCCGTGTGACTTCTTCACCAGCTTAAACTTTACTTTCATGGATTCTGTGAGGGCATGCTCACAGCCTTTTCCGCCAAATATCATGGCCGGATTCTCTCCTTTATATGATAGTCGCTTTATCCGGTGAATCAATCTATCCATGATGGGTATTGGCTCCTATAGCCACAAACACCCATTGTGCACCAAGAACAACAATTGCTAGATGACCAATACTGTCATCGGGGTGCGGTTGTAGTGTGACACCCAAAGTAGGTTGAGCAACCCTGCCTTGTCTACTCCTCTAAGCCACCTCCGTGGCTCCAATGCAGTAATTCTGTTGTTTGTATCAATGATGCAGCGCATCAGCTGCTCGATCGCCAGGTGTGGGAACTTCTCGTGATCAGCCAAGTCCCAGTTATCAAGTTGTAGTAGCGGCACCCACGCCAAGCGCGGTCCTTCGAACACAATCTCATCTGACAATAGAGGGGTTTGCAAGGGGGTCTTGCTCTCATCGATGTTTTTCAACACCTTGGTCTTGGACTTGTGCTGAGGGACATGCTCAGGCAACCAAGTAATAGGGTCAACACCCATGGCTTCAACCTCCTCCACTTCAACTCCCACATCCTCATCATCCATTGGGATGTCTTCGATTTCTTCCTCCTCTGATGCAAAATTTATGGCTTCGACCTTCTCCTATGCAGTGGGCTTTGGTGGGTTTCTTCTTGGCGATGCACACACCAGTATTGCAGGTTGCTTGCCCTTCTTATCCTTCGCACCTGTTATAGATTTATTTGAGCACATCAAACCCAAATTAAATGTCGATGTTATTGGGGTTTATCAACCCCTAATATAGTTATTTCATGCCCTAAAGAACTTAATCATCTGAATGCCTCACTCCCAAAGAAGTTCCATCACAAAATTCATCGAAAAAGTGTCTCTAAAGAGATCATTGCAGGAAGCCCTTCATTAAGCTGCAATGCATTGCAGGTGCCACACTGACTAAGTGCTATGCATCGCACTTAGTCCTTCTTTAGCTTGCGATGAGTGAACTTGGGAAAAGTTCCCCATCCATGGGAAACCTCTAGAAGCTTCTCAAGTACCATTTTCCCCTCTGACTTTGCCTAAGGATGACAAAAGGAATTAGGAAACATCAACCTCCTATCTCCCTCTTTCATGGAACCAGTTTCTAAAAATGGAAAGGCATTCATCATCATCATTGATGATCCAACCTCCTTCACTCATGTATATATAGATTACTCATCCAAGATATTTGGAGGCTGAATAGTTTTGAGTTGTAAGGAGGTGCTGATGGTTTTAGTATTGAGGCTAAGTATTGTGGTAATGTTGGAATTTCTTGTTGTTCATGAGGTGAAGAAGGTTTGAAGTGGGAAGGATGGCGGTGGATCGAACTCATGGGTTGTAATGCTTCTTTCTGTCAATAAATCTTTTCAAGATTTTTCTCCTATGTTTGTGTAATTTGTCATTGCATTCATATGTTGATCATACTTTCGATTCTATGTTATTTATGAATTATGGATCATTATGCTTTGACGGGTCTTTGTTTCTGCAATTGTACAGGTACTCTCCAAGCGTGTGAAGTACGGCAGGAGCAACGAGATCAGTCAAAGGAGAGAGGGATCAAGTGAACAATCAAGCGAAAGTTGGAGGTTGGCTCCTTATAATATTTCTCTTATCTGTCGTTCATAGGAAAATAGTGATTGTTTTAACTGTTGTTTCTAGGTTAGCTACCAAACCTAGAGGGTTAGCATTTCTTAGAAATACTAATTATTCCTGAAACAAATTGGTGACTCCGCTGGGGAAATCATTTTTCCTTTTTTGGTAGCTTAGTATCCTCTTAGAACATTCCACTACACTTTACTTGCTGTTATTTATTAAAGTCAAGCTTAATCCACTGAAAATTGAATCAAATTTGAGCCAAAAACACCTTCAAAATCGCTCACTGTAATCATCGCACTGTCCTTAACTGAGACCTGCTATGCATTGCAGTTCCCGCATGGACACAGTGCTATGCATCGCACTATCTATCACCACAGCTTGCGCTGATTTATTGAAGATCAGTTTTCCCATCTAGGAACTGAAGTTTTTGACCAGTTTCATATTTGATTTAGTTTCTTGCTGAACATGAATGATGTCTCATCTCTGAAACCAGCCTTCATCTCTTTAATTTGGCCCTGTTTAGACTAGGATTGGTGAATGTTTTTATGTATTTGTTTTGTCATTTGCAATCCATTGTCAAAAAGAAGTGTTGATAAATTTTTGTTTCGATAGAAAAGTGTCGTAAAGTCCTCATTTTCTTCGAAAAGTGGAGTGTCGTAAAGTCCTCCATAGCTGATTGATTAATCTATTTTGTGCATTTGATTTGATTTCATTCAAAGTGTCGAAAAGTTTCATTTCTTCAAAGTTGAAAGTGTCGTTCAATCTTCCTTTCTCTTTTAGAAGAAAATCGTCGTAAATCGCCATTTTTTATGAAACATTATGAATCATTTGTGCATTAGTTTTTCTTATTGTATCATTCACATTAAGAGCAACTGAAAACAAATACATGCATTTGCATTTTAGAAGTTTTAGTTTGTGTGCTTAAAGGAATGGTTTAGGGAATTGCATTAGTTTGTGCTCTTTGTTGTTTGCTCAAAAGTACTTCTATGGTCTACCCTTTATAGTTTGGATTTTCATTTTTGAAAATAAACAAAAGGAGTGCTTATCATTCTAGTTGCATTTTTAGGAATTTCAGAACACATTTCGTGGTGAACCTTCAAAGGCAAATTTCTAAGCAAGATCAACTTAAAATAAACTTCAATTAATCTAACAACGCTTTTGAACTTAATGCAAAACATCTAGAGGACTAGGCTAGAGACGTGTTCCGGTGTCTTTAAACCTAGTGGCTGTTGTTTTCACTCAAGGTTGGGTGATTCCTCCTCTTTGATCCGATAAATGCTAGCACGGACTTGTGCTCCCTGTACCGTCGCGTATATAGTGGGAGACCCCAATAGGTTGAAATCCTTTATCCCCAGGAAGCCGAGTCTGCCACCTTACCAATCGCAATGCACTAAACACAACATTCGAGAAGATTGACTGCCGTACGTAAAGTCCTTGGTAATTTATCTTTCAATTATCACCAATGTGTATATTGTAGTTTTGCAATTTGTTTGGTAAACCCTCTTGTCTAGATTCTCCAGAGCGGTCACTTTCGTTCCTTTTCAACTCTTTAAAAGTAAAAGGATCATCTGAGCACTTGTCCTTTCAGTGTCATTAAAAATAGAAGGCGACTAGAGTCATCTTTTGCTTTTTCTTGACTCTTTAAAATTGAAAAAGCAAAGTTGTGTCCAAGTGTCGTTAAAATAATAGACCACGAATAACATTCGTATTCCTTAGTTGAGTTTAAGTTTATAAAGTAATCCGCAATCATGGAAGAAAGTCAACCCAAACCCCGTCGTTCGCGAAGAACAATGAGTCAACCGCCTTTGCCTCCCGAAGCTACACCAATTCGGACAAAGAGGTCTCGTTTAGCTGAGTCTAGTACATCAAGAACTCCTAGTTCTTCATCTGGGTTGTTTGAGACATTTGTTTCAACAACTTCAAAGACTCCAGTTACTCCAATTATTTCTGGTACCTCCATTCTTAAAGAGGAAGTTTCACAATTATCTAAGGACATTAGTATTGATCCTAGTGTAGCAGTAACCGAGGTTGTCCAACAACAAGTTGATCCTCAATTTGAAATTGTTCAATCAGGAAGTGCTTCTGAACCTAAAACAACTCCATCAGGAGTTGGCTTGGAATCTATCCCAGTTCATACCGAAGTTACATCTGAACCAAAATTTGTTCAAGAACCGCCCTTTGAAGCTGTCATTCATTTACCACAACATCTGGACTTCGAATTTCAACATTCAGAAGTTGTTACCCCTCCAACATCAGTCACTGTAGAAACTACACTTTCTTCAACACCAGAAATCTTTTACGGACCTGACAGTCAACCTCTTCCACCTGATTTGATTGCCATAGAAGAGACACTAGAGGATTCCACACCTGGCACCCCGTTTCACTTTGGAACTGGGATTAATCTATATCTTGCTACTCCTGATTACTTTGCTTCATCTACTCCTGCTTCTTTGCAAGTTCCTGTCGAATATTTAGGAGCAATGAGATCAGTCAAAGGAGAGAGGGATCAGGTGAATAATCAAGCGAAATTTGTGGGTTGGCTCCTTATAATCTTTCTCTTATCTATCGTTCATAGGAAAAATAGTGAATTGTTTTAACTGTTGTTTCTAGGTTAGCTACCAAACCTAGAGGGTTAGCATTTAATAGAAATACCAATTATTCCTGAAACAAATTGGGCAAATGTCTATTTAACACATAGTTTGCTAGAGAGAGAATTTTTCAAATCACATCATCATTTGAACAATATTTCATCACTTAACCACAATAAAACTTTGAAAGTCAAATGGATAGCTGTATATAAGTTTTTACAAATAGTTTGTGTCCAAGACAAAATCAATCATCTGACCCAAAAACTCAAAAATGAATGCAGAAAATATCCTAGACTATTGCTGCTGATGATAATAGGTCACAGCTTGTGCTATCATACGCAAGAGTCTCATCCAACGACTCGGCATGCCAATGGTATGGCGCTGAAATCTCATGGGTAACTCCTCAATTCGAACATCTGGAATACCGAGGGCTAAACCCTCTATGTCATCCTGCAGCTGAGCCAAAGTCTTTACTATGTCCAAATCTCTGAGAAATTCCTTCCCAACAACTCTCTCCACTGGTGCACCCACCTCCCGTGGGCGTACCATAGGTCGAAAGGATCCAACATCTGCATACATATACAAGTTTATTTAGTCTTGATAACAATCAAAAAACACAAAAAAGTGAAAACTTAAAAAGAAAAGTGTGGTCAAATCAATTTACCAATAGCGCTCCACTGCGCCTCAACTGGCAAAACCAGATCTGGATCACCACAGAAGTCCATCCCAACATATGGATATTCCATGAAGGCCATCTCCTGACAGTCAAACCACTCGAAGGAAGTGGAGGAAAATGAGATCAGTAACTGGCCAGTATGCCTAGCCATAAGATCTACCGACCGCTGCATCTATGGTTCTGTAGGTCTAGGTATTCCCAGAGAAATATGGTGTGGCTGCATAAGCAGGATTCTTTCCAAGGCAACGGAAATCAAGATAGGCCCATAACCAAATTTTTTTGTCTTTCCAGCCTTCACCTTGGTTAGATGTTCTCTCATAGATGGAAGGATTGCCTCACACCAGTTGAATACCTTTGGTTCCAAGCATTCTAAGGCACACTTCATATAAGATCTATTTGCTAAATGTAAAGCGCACTACCGGCCAATCTAGCAAGGGTAAATAGGATTGTTCTCAAAGGTCGGTCACTAACATCTTGGATATGAATCTTTCCATCTCTGCTAGGTTGAGATCCTTCCTGACAGAATTGACGAATATAATCTCTCATTGATTCACCTTCTCTGGTGAATCCTAATAGTGAAATGGGGGCACACTGCCTCAATAAACCCGTCAGAAAGTAAACATCCTTGATGGTAAAGGGGATCACTTTACCCCTAATGTGAAAAACCTGGTCAGTAGGGTCCCAAGCACGAACGAGCCACTGTAGCAGTTCCATTTGTTGCCGCATGCTGGATAAGCGAAAGAACTTCAGCAACCCATAGTTCTTTAAGGCATGAACTGTGCCCTGATCATTTAAAACAATCATGTATTGTTCCTTGTGTTCTCATTCTTGCCATGTAACGACCATTTTGATCCAATGAATATCTGAAACACAATTATTAGATAAATTAGGATCCAAATTGGATAAAAATCAGTTAAAAATTTGGAGAAAAACAACTATTTAATTTTAGTTTTTGTGCCCATTGCACTTGCCCTTTAGAGACAGTGCTATGCATTGCATGCCGAGTGTTAGGAGCATGAAATGCATCGCACTTTTTGACAGGGAAAGGGTGCGATGATCCAGAAAATGCAAGTTGAAACCCTAGGGGCCTGAAAAACTAAATTTTTTTGCTCAAAACTGAAAAAGAATGGAATAGAATGAAAGAGCACTGCGATAGCTCCTACCTGGTCCGACGGTGCAAGAAATGATCCATAGAATCCTTCACAATTAGCCGATGAAGTTTGGGGTAAAAAATTGCTCCAAAGCTCCAAATCCAATGGTAAAAATGAAATGGTTAAAATGAATTACCAAACTTGTTTTTATTTTTACTTTTACATGTAAATCAAGTGAATGTTAGATTTTATTCATTTTTTTATCCATGAACATGTATTTTTAATCATCTTTGATGGAGTTTTGAGTAGGATGAACGACTGAAAGCAGAAGCCGATATACTAAATGGCGAATTGAGCATCATCGACCACAAAGTAAACTTTTTGTTTCTTTTTCAAAATTTGATAAAAATGAAAAGAAACCATAGAGTCCTCTTTAAACTCTTTTTAGACTCTCTAAACAAGAAAAGATAGTTGAGCGCTTGTCCATTCCAGCTCGTTAAAGTATTGGAAACGACATCTCTCTTGTATCATTTTATGCTTTTTCAGACTTGAGCAATTATTTTTACGAAAAAGAACTTATAGAGCTTTCTTTTACTCCCTTTTTAAACTCTCTAAACATGAAAAGGATCGAGTTATCTTTGTTGTTAAACTTGTTAAAATGTCATAATAGCGACAAACTTGTCTATCTAGACAAGACCGAGTTTCACTGTCGCTAGACTTGTTAAAACATCAAATAGCGATGGGTTTGCCCGAAGGGTGAATTATAGAACAAGCATATGTTGTCCTCCTCAAGCTTGATAAAAATAAAGAGGTACTGGTCAGCAATGACTGGGGAAAATGGGAAAAGTCTTGAAAACCTATGGTAGTGAGTCGCTCTTGAACATGACACTTTCACTTCATCTCTGTGACTAAGTTGGGTTGGGTCATTCAGTTTGATGGTTATCATAACGTTTGTATATCACACCTTCCATCACTTTTGTTTTGGGTCAACACTACCAATTCATCTAAGTGTCACTGATATGTTAAAGAGAAGTCATCCAGTTAAAACTTCATCCGTTGCAATACTATAAACCTTCATTTTCATGATCGCCATTCCTGAACTTTGTGTCATCAGTCGATTCTCATCTCCAAAAATCATTTACTTTGTTTCCTGTCGTAGATGTGGGATACATCAAGGCCATCCTATGATGAGTCACTTCTTATCGACATCAACTCATCATCCAAGAAGTTGACTTAGAAACACCCTTTTAGTGCTTTGAAGCTTGCATACGTCAATGGCAAGTTTCTCGCTTCCGGCGACAAGTTGACATCAATGGCCTTTGACCGAAAGATTTTGCATGGTGTTCGACATCAAATCATTTATTCAAACCATGTGAAATGTAATGTAGTACCTTGAGGATCATATTTATTATCAGTGATCCCTCTCGCGTCTGTTAACAACTTACATCATTGGCTGGTAATCAGGCGATGTCTCTCCATGTTCAACCATAGAACATCTATTCACATGGTTAGACTTGTACATTGAGTGAATATTGAATGAGATTGAAGACCCCGGATCTAGTTTCATCCATCCGAGCTACGATATATTTAGGAGTACCAAATCAAATGTACAAAGGCTTTACACAGATGGTCATCCTAATCATGGATTACAAATCTATATTTGTAGAACCATAAGTCTATATCTGTAGATGACTATCTGATCTATGTACATGTAATGAAAGTTTATAAGCTGAGCATGGGAATGCCTCCCTTAGCTAGTTCATGAGAAAAATCAGATTATCATGAGGTATTGTATTATAACTGATGCAAGTCACCTTCTGTTTTGAAACTTCCGATCCTCATGATAAAGCATTTCACTCGACATAGATATTTACGACCTCATGATTTAGGGGACACCTTTTATAGATTTATTTGGGCACATCAACCCCAAATTAAATGTCGATGTTATTAGGGTTCATTAACCCCTAATATAGTTGTTTCATGCCCTAAATAAATTAATCATTTGAATTCTTCACTCCCAAAGAAGTTCCATCACAAAATTCATCCAAAAGGTGTCTCTAAAGAGATCATTGCAGGAAGCCCTTCATTAGGCTACAATGCATTGCAAGTGCCACACTGACTAAGTGTTATGCATCACACTTAGTCCTTCTTTAGCCTACGATGAGCGAACTTGGGCAAAGTTTCAGGAAGGTTTTAAGATTCCCCATCCATGGGAAACCTCTAGAAGCTTGTCAAGTGCCACCTGCCCCTCTGAGTTCGCCCAAGGATGACAAAATGAATTAGGAAACATCAACCTCCTATCTCCCTCTTTCATGGAACCAATTTCTAAAAATGGAAAGGCATTCATCATCATCATTGATGATCCAACCTCCTTCACTTATGTATAAATAGATTACTCATCCAAGAGATTTGGAGGTTGAATAGTTCGAAGTTGTAAGGAGGTGCTGATGGTGTTAGTATTGAGGCTAAGTATTGTGGTAATGTTGGAATTTCCTGTTGTTCATGAGGTGAAGAAGGTTTGAAGCTAGAAGGATGGCACTAGATTGAACTCATGGGTTGTAATCCTTCTTTCTATCAATAAAGATTTTCAAGATTTTTCCCCTATGTTTGTGTAATCTATCAATGCATTCATATGTTTATCATACTTTTGATTCTATGTTATTTATGAATTATGGATCATTATGCTTTGATGGGTCTTTGTTTCTGCAATTATACAGGTACTCTCCAAGGGGGTTAAGTACGGGGAGGAGCAGCGAGATCAGTCAAAGGAGAGAGGGATCAAGTGAAGAATCAAGCGAAAGTTGGAGGTTGGCTCCTTATAATCTTGCTCTTATCTGTCGTTCATAGGAAAAATAGTGAATTGTTTTAACTGTTGTTTCTAGGTTAGCTACCAAACCTAGAGGGTTAGCATTTCTTAGAAATACTAATTATTCCTGAAACAACGCCCTCCTTGGTTGGGGTCGACTTTGGTCTTGGCGTCCCTGACGATTTAGCGACTTATACTAATACTTCAGCCACTTCTGGAGCAGCTACTTCTGCCTCTATCTCCATTTCAACTCCCAGCACCAACTCTCCTACTAATTCTTTGGTATCTATAGCTTCTACAGGTGTCGACATAACGCTTTCCAACAGTGCTCGCGCCATCTCTGGTAAATTTGCAAATGCTGGAGTCTCTTTCAAATCGTCGAAGAATTCTCAGTTCATGTGTGCTTGAGAGCTCAACAACGTAATTCTCAAAATGCCAAGTGTTTTTCGCTGGGCAGCCACCTGTAATTTATAGGGCATTTTGAATTCAAATCCGACCATTCCCCCTAAATTTGGTCCATTAATGCTGGATTGGCGGCAGATTTTCAAGGA
Organism: Pinus taeda; assembly: GCA_000404065.3. Lineage (NCBI taxonomy): Eukaryota > Viridiplantae > Streptophyta > Pinopsida > Pinales > Pinaceae > Pinus > Pinus taeda. The sequence continues at coordinate 271,055 of APFE031617709.1, read as the reverse complement.
TTGAGCCATAAATTTCGTCTTAAATGCCGGCCGCCCACTCCATTTGGCTGCATTTCTACCATCAAATCATGAGGAGTGACTTTAATGGTCACTTTTCGGCCAATCTGCAAGATTTCTCCCTGGGTAGCGCAGCTCCCTCTGTGCTGCCGCAAACCCTGTGACACTTCCTTGCTTCGCACAATTCTCCAATCGTGCAAATCCCCAACTCAGGTAGTGTAATTTATAGTCCCATGCCTCCTTTCAGCTGCCTGGAGCACTAAGACTGTGCTACCTTCATCTAGTCACATGGCCGAACCGCCGGTGTATGGCTTCAGTCAATTTCCATTCACTTTTCCTGGGAAGGTATCTCCATTCAATTTGACCAGCTGTACCGCTGCTCCATCGGTAATCTCCTTAATGACATAGAGCCCTAACCAATGCATCCTGAACTTCCCTGGAAATTTATCAAATTTACTGTCATATAACAAAACCAAGTCATTTACCTTAAAGGTGCGCAACTTAATGTGTCGATCATGCCATGATTTCTCGCGTTGCTTTTGGACTTGTTGGTGAAATCCACCCAGAAATCTCTCTTCCTCAAGCTCATCCAGATGTGCGAGCCTTTCCTCCAGGACTCCGTGATCCATCATACCCATGAGTGGCGCTATGCATAGAATAGGCATAATGTATTCCATAGGCATTATTGCTTCAACACCATAAACAAGCCTAAAGGGAGTTTATCCAGTCAACTTATTGCACGTCATCTGATAAGTCCATAGTACTGCAGGTATGCGTAGGTCCCAATCACTTCACCTAGTGTTGCAAACCTTGGTCAGCGCGTTCTCAACATTCCCGTTAGCTTGCGGGTGATAAGGTGTGCTCTTTTGGTGATATACCTGAAATTCCTCCATCAACGCGTTGATCATCTCATTCAGAAATTGCGTACCGCGATCTCTCATCAAAATATTTGGACAACCAAATCACGTCAATACATACTCAAAGAGGAACTTTGCAGTAGTTTCTCTTGTGCAATCCTTCACAGGTTGTGCCTCCACCCATCGGGTCAAATACTCCGTCGTGGTGATAATGTACCTTGGTCCTGTATTTCCTTGGGGCTGGATGGGTCCCACAAAGTTTATCACCCATTTCTCAAAGGGTTGTAACATCATCTATGGATTTAGAGACATATCATCCCTCTGTGATGCCCTGCCAGTCCTTTGACATACATCGCATGCCTTGCAGTACGCTTTTGAATCCTGATGGAGGGTTGGCCACCATAACCCTACATGTAGAATCTTCTACGCGGTCGCTCTCCCTAGATAATGTCCTCTCATGGCACCCCCATGAGCATCTGCAAGGATGTTTCTTCTTTCAAACTCCTCTACATAGCATCACGATATCTCATCAGACCCCATTTTGTACAGATGCCCAGCAATGAGAGAAAAACCTGTCGTGCGCACCACTAACTCCTTCTTCTGTTGGATGATGTATCCATCTGGGGTAGTTCTTGTTGTTAGGAAGTGTATGATATCCTCAAAATGATCATTCGTGACATGCACTACAAAAAGTTGCACGTCGGGCAACCCTTCCTCCAAATTAGTGGGCTCTTCCCCTGTTTCGATGCATGACAGATGGTCTGGTCCCACATTTAGTCGTCTAGGCTTCGCAATATCTTCAAAATCATATTCTTGGAATAATAACAACCACCTATAGATTCTCCCCCTCAACACAGGCTTATTGACTAGGCACTTTAGCTTGGAATGATTTGTGTACATCTTAAAATGGCCTCCCAGCAAGTAGTGTCTAAAATTGTGGAGCGTGTATACCATGGCTCACCCTTCGTGCTTGGTGGTGGAATAGTTATTTTTTGCCTTAGATAACCTTCTACTTGCGAACACTATAGGATGGTCCAACTCTTCTCCACTAGCCTGTGTCAATACTACTCCGAGCGCTATACATGACGCATCAATGTGTACATGAAACTCCTTCTAATCCAAGAAGAATAAAATCGGCGTGATGACCATCTTTTCTTTCAATACATCCAATTTCTTCTTACAGTCCTCGTTCCAACAGAATGTGACATCCTTCTTCAGCAACTTCTCCATAGGCATAGTGATCTGGGCATAGCCTTTGATAAACTTTTTGTAATATCTTGTATGTCCTAGGGTAGCATGCAACTATTTCACACTCCTTGGCACCTCCAAGTTTATTATCATCGCGATCTTCACTGGTTCTACCATCAGTTCCTGTTTGCAAACCACATGATCCAGCAGGGTCCCAAAAGGAACACAAAACAAGCACTTCTTCAGATTGAGCTCGATCTGGTATCTTTGACAGGTATCCAAAAATAGGCGCAAGCTTCCTACATGGCATTTCACCAGCCCAAACATAGTCCAATCATCAAAGTATAGTTCTAGGAACTTATGAATAAACTCCTTGAATGCAACAATGACTACGTGCGAGAAAAGCGCAGGCACATTCTTCAACCCAAACGACATTACACTGTACTGGAAACAACCCCACTCAGTAGCGAATGTTGTCTTGCTCCATCCTTTGGCATGATTTTGATCTGATGGTACCCAAAGAACCCATCAGTGAAGGAATATGCGTCCTGGCCACCTACATTGTCCAACACTTCATCTGCGAATGGAGTCAAGAAAGGATCATGTACACAAGTGTCATTCAACTTTCTGAGATCCACACATATCCTTATTTCATCCTTCTGCTTCTTCTCTTGTACCACCACTGGGCTTACCCAATCAGATTAATCCACAATCTCAATGATGCTTGCCGTGAGCATCTTGTCTAGCTCTAAGTGGACCTTCTACTTATACTTTGGATTGAGATGGTAAGGTCTTTGCTTAACCTACTTCACATTGGGCTTCAACGTGATCTTCATAACACCTAGGTCCCCGATTATCCCTTTTAGATTCATAAACTTGGTAGGGAATAAATCATGGTATTTGCAGAGCAATTCATCGTCCTTATCTAACGTCGCGTCATCCTAGTAGTCTCCAATCTTCGCGAATTTGGGCTTTGCATCCGTACCAATATTTACCTGTTTCAATTTTCAGCGACACAGTTATATTAGGATTCTCAACCCGCGGTCCTTCAACCTCACGGTGACCTTTTGTTTTCGGAATGTTAACCTTTCGTGGATCCTCATCCTCTTCTTCAGCGGTTACATTATAGCATTATAGCGTGTGACTCAGCTGAGTAGCCCACTCAGGATAAACTAGGTCTAAAGGATCCTACAGTATCCTAAAGATTGCTGCTTTCACCACTTGTAGCGCCTCGTCAATACAGTCAAACCCGTCTTCAAAGATGAATGTCATTATGAATCCTTTGCGTAGAATATCCCATTCACTTGTAGCATGACAGAGCTCTGTTTCTACGTACCAGTTCATCAGGACGACATCCAGGGTGTGACAAAACAAGTGCACCCATTTAGGTTGGGGCTTCTCTCCATAAGCGTGAGCCCATTTGGTCAAGTGTGTGCACGGATCATCATGCCCATCATATTTGTCTGTTATTCGCAACTTTGGCTTCCCAAAGCATGTTCTCATCATCCTCCTACATTCATGGCAATCATCATAGATTCCCTTATGCGTACCCCACCGTCTTGCGGGCGTAGTGCGCAGTGCCCAATCCAACGCTTGGAAGTGCTGATTTTCTGGTACCTCCCTCTCAAATGGATCCAAAAAGATATCTACATCATTCAAGCCATCATAAGTGGGTAGATTTCTTACCTCTGTCGACACACAACGCAATGACTGGGTCATTATGTTACAGCTCAACATGGTGACTTCATGTAACTGATTCTGCTAGCGCTCTAGTTCTTCATCAGAGTCTGAGGTGCAAGAACTCTCACGTTCCCATTTAATTCGTCCATCCACTATTGGATTCATCCAGTTTTGGTCTCGCACTGTTATCTTATAGATACGGTCTAGATTGTCATCGCTCTCATAATTGCGAACTAGTTCAGTATAGCACGATCCTTGAGCAAGATCTAGGGGTACTATCACGTGGAGCGATTTCTTCTCAAATATCATCTTTCGCTTCTTTAGATTGATTACCCCGTTCATATCAGTAGCCTAGTCAATGCCAAGGAGCGCAGGATAGGGGTTGCTATCATCCACAATTTCTATTACTTCAAAGTCAGCGAGTGCGCTTGCGCCTTCAATATGTATAGTCACACCTTGCAGCCGCCCCATGGGAATGATCTTCTGCTGATTCGCCATCCTTAGATGAATCGAAGACCACTACAACATGGGTATTCCCATCCATTTCCCAAGTTTGTTTTGGTAGGACGTTCACGTCTGACCCCAGGTCCAAGATAACCTGATCCATCTCATACTCTCCTATTTGCGCGTCAGTCTCATTTCCCATCCTGTCCTTGTTTTATGCTTACCAAGCTTTTGTACTATGTGTAACTTAGCTGGAGTGTTTCCGGCACATCTATTTATGAGCTCCTGCAAACCCTTCACAACCTTGCTATCAGACAGTAGCTTCATGCAAGTCTCCAAGAAGGTTGTAAGCATAGAAGGGTCAATATCCTTATTAGGATTATCCTTGCTCCTTGAGACGGAGGCCTCAGTGAAGCTCTTCTTCGCCTCCATGAACGTTTCACGTGCGTGCTCCAAATTGAACTCAGTCTCCTTTTTCGGAGCTTTGCGAACCCATGCATTGTCCTCAGACTATTCCCCTTATCATCTCCTATTGTAATTCCACTTCAGAGCACTATATTTACGTTCAGATCCTCTTTGCGTGGCTCAGACCTCATCATTTGTAGGTTCTAAGTTGGCTAGGGTGGTAGCGCCCCTTTGTCACGTATCCTTGCTATCAACATAGGACAGTCTTCGGTTTCATGATCAAACAGAGTGTAATACTTGTATGACGAACACGTAGGTTTAGTGAAATAGCGGGCATAGTGTCTTGGTCCTCTGCAATTGTAACAGATCAACTGTCCCCGACCTCTACCAGGTCCTCCTCCTCCTTGACCTTATTCGCGCCCCTGAAAGACTATCCACACCATCCCTGCGGTCTGGTCAGGGGGCCACGTTTCTGCCTGTACTCTATAGGCCGGAGTTCTTTCCATCATTAATTCATAGCTTCTGCAATTATGCTCATCATGCCCTACCGACCTACAAAAGTTGCAGAACAGTTGTTGCGGTGTCTGTACAAACTTATGCAACAAATGATAGTTATCCATGGCATGCTTTCTTAGTACCTAACATATAGTGCACCACAATGCAGGCCCCGCACTCAGTCCTACCTGAGCTTCTGGCCTCAAAGGCATTGGTCCTCCTCCTGTAATATAGTTCACAAAGACCAGACAATGGTCTTTGTCATGCCATTGAATCTTGTATTTAAGACACCATACCTCTTTGCGCACCTCTGGTCGAACTGTTTTGTCCTGCGTCAAACTTTTCATCTCCAGGTAAAGATTTTTTAGTTGCGCATGGAACTGCTGAACCCCAAGATTTGGATCTTGCATTGGTGTTTCATGCAGTCATTGCAGTCTCTAAGGCCTCTGCCTGAGTTGTTATCTTCTATTGTGACAGCGCAACCCTCAAGTGAGGTAGGAGCGAAGCCACAAACCATTCACAATTTTGTTCGTCTGTTAAGTTCATGTTAGCTTCGCGGATTTTACGTTTCAACCTCTGATCTAGTTCCCAAGGGGTCTCGCTTGGTTGCATCACAATTTCCTTGAAACCCACAATCCACTGTGCCTCAGATTTAGGCCTATTGAATTCTTTATTCAGTGCTGTCTAAATGTTTGCCACTCCAGTATTCGGGTTATCATTAGAGTACTTGATGTACCAGGTTAGCATGCGATCCTGCAGAGCACTAACCAGGGTTTCCTTCTTCATGTTATCATCTGTAACGCCCTGAGCTTCCCATACAACTTTTACAATGAACCAAAACTGGTCTGGGTCCTCATTTCCCAAGCCTTTGAACAAAGGAAAATTCACTGAATTTGCCATACTAAACTGCGGTGGAGGCGGAGGTGGTACGGGTGAAATCACAGGTGAAGGTGGTGAAGTTGGAGGTGAAGTGGGTGGAGGTGGAAGTCACGGGAATCCTTGTCTTATTAACTGAATAACACTTCGCGGAGAAACCTGCACTATTCCCTCTTCATCACCTCGCGAAGGTGAAATCAATGGACTATATTCAGGACCCTTTCTTCCTTCGTTCCTGTAAGTTTTTCCGCTTCGCGTACTCCAAACATCAAGGTAGTTGCATAACCCTTTTTTCTCACAGTAACATTTTAATCCAGGTATTCAAAGATTTCATATACTTACCTCGCGGACCTTTGAAAAAGCATCACTCCACCTCACTGTAGATGACTGAGGTGTCGACTACAAGTTCAGTTACAAATCCTCCTATGATGTGATCGAGCTAATGATCAACAATGCAGGCGATCTTATCGTCAGATGCTTCCAATCTCCACACTAGCTCAAGGGTCCAAACAATAGGACCGTCATGTTTCCACCTTCCTTAGCAATTTACTAGCTTCGCGATCCACTCATATAGCTCAATCGGAAACGAACAGAAAAATATCTCATGTATTTTTGTATATAGGTACCTGTCCATCCACTGTTCCTTTGTCAGTCACAGACTTTTCTTTTCCTGTGCCGTGAATTCGTGGATCTTTCTATCCCACTAGTCTCCGATCTCTTTCTTAGTTGGATTCCAGTGATACGACATCACACATCTCTTATGCAGATTCCGGTCCCGGCAACATAACCATTTGTTGGCTTGTTGGGGCTTGACCAAGGTTCAACGTTAATTAGCCGAACAAATCCCTACACTATTGGCCCTTTCGGCATCAGCCTACGGAGCGCAGACCGAGGTCTCACCCAAAGCAGTATGGGGGGATGCTAGAACCAATTTTTCCGCACCCTGAGATGGTTGTGATGTCATTTTATTCCTTCTATTCCTACCTTCGCGTAGGTCACTTAGTTCTAGGGCTTGCCAGACTTGTTGGGTTGTGTTATATTCTTTCCACGACTAACCTACGTAATGAACCGGGGGGTTAGAGGGGGGGCGGAGCCCCCCCTTCGCCGCGCCGATTGCGTAGTGGGGGGGTCACAGGGGGGGGCGGGTAGCCCCCCTCTACGGGGTTCGGGGCAAC
>APFE031617709.1:218706-259354 GCA_000404065.3 Pinus taeda | reverse complement strand
AGCCCCCCCTTCGCCGCGCCGATTGCACAGCGGGGGGGTCATAGGGGGGGCGGGTAGCCCTCCTCTACGGGGTTCAGGGCAGCGCCCCGAGAAAAATTTTTTTGGACCCTATATTAGGTTGGGCGAACCTACCTATGGTTTCTCGGTCCATGGTTTTTGACGCGATGGTTTTCGTCCCATGGTATTGGATGCTTCGGCATGTATAAATATGTATTGTAACATTGAAAGGAGCATAATGAAAATCAAGTTGGTAGTCTCGGTTTTGAGATCCAGTGGGAAATCTTTGTGTATATGTGTTTTATGTGTTATGCTCTCGCATTTTTATTTTTCCTGTGATTTAGAATTCGTATGCAGGTAATTTCTGTACGGGGTTAAAACCTACAAGACTAGCCCTCTATTCTAGCCATTAGTACCTCCGCGAAAAGGTATGATTGACCTTCACTCAACCCTAACCTGCGGTTCAGGTACTTTCACGGTGCTAGGGGAGTGTATCGTGTAGATTCCCAAACTAGTCCAAGTGTCTTATTTATCTTATTAAATACTCACATTTAGCGCCGTGTAAACATATATTCTTATTTGCGTTCAGTTATCCAACATAATTACACACATTTGCACATCACATACACATTATGAAGGAAATACATACATAACATGAAAAGATGCATTAATCGGAACAAAGACAAAAAATTTGTAGAATACATCTCTTTATTGATATCTTCAAGCGATTATAGACTCTATCTGCCCTACGCACACAGCTGCAGGGGTCCGCGCACTTAGCTGCAGACTTCCACCCTAGGCTTCTGCGCACTCAGCTGCAGACTTCCACCCTAGGCTTCTGCGCACTCAGCTGCAGAGCCTCTACCTACGCTACGATTCGAAAATTAGACTCCTTACTTCAGAGCTATGACTTTCTAAGACTTATTTGCACTACATCACTACTTAGAGATTACTTAGCTCTTTTTTATACAATCCCATGGTCGGCGAACCATGGGTAGATCTTTTATAGCCGACTTTACTTTACAAAAATAAGGGTAGATAACCCTTTATGACTCATGATACCTTCATGCTTTGTGACCATAAAATGCAGAGTCTTTACAAGTTTATTACAAAATTCGACCCAAAACATCGGCTTTTAGCCCGAAAATTGTCCTTGGGGGACCCCGTTCCCAACACCAAGCTCACTAAGTCCACAACTTTCCATCCCCAAACTGATAGCCAAATAGAGGTCGTCAACAAGATGATCATACACATTCTACGCATGTACAACTCAAAACATCCAGACACATGGGATGAGAGCCTCCCCTATGTCCATCACAACTATAACCAGGCTCTCCAGAGCTCGACTGGCCACAACCCTTTTTAGGTGGGCTTGGGATTCCAGCCACTATGTCCCATTGATGTGGCCATACCATTTGCGGCTACTCAGGAAGATTCTGCCCATGCCCAGTCCAAAGTCGATAAGGCAAGCAACTTCATTAAGCACATCCAACACATTCGCCAGCAGGTCCACGACATTCTGGAGAAATCAAATGCCAAGTAAAAGCAGCGACATGATCAAAGTTGGGTGCCACACAAGTTTCAAGTGGGCGACAAAGTCTGGTTTCATTTGCAGAAGGAACACCTTACCGGAGCCTATCAGAAACTCATACCACTTAGCTATGGTCCTTACACCATTACCAAGGCTATGGGAGACAATGCATTTGAGTTCAACACTCTCCCATTCCTTGGCCTGCACCCAATATTCAATGTGGATTGCCTTCGACCATACTTCGCACCATTGCTGGACACATCAGACATTGTAGAACAACTCACACCTACAAAGTTAAATCTAGACTGCATGGAACAAGCCACAACCGATCGGATCATGGACATACATATCAAGAACAACCGATAGCTAAGGATCCAACTATATCGAGTTGTCAAAGCAAGTGGCTCACCAAGGACCAAGTCCATCAAAAGTTTCCTCATCTCATGGGGGAACTCAATGCAATGGGGACCATTGCTTCCTAAGCAGGGAGGAATGATCCAGGTGGATATTGGTGGCCACCCACTTATTCCATTTGGACCCCCACCATTGTTTCTTTTAGTTTTTTAGTTTCCTTATTTGTAGCACAATTTACTATTTTTGGCAGTTTTTTCGGGTCCTGAACTTCTAGAGCCGTTTTGAGGCCCTAAACGACATTTTTTGCGAAAATTGGGGCCAACATGTGGTGTAGACCAATGTTGGCCCCAAAATTTGTAGTCCTCGGATAGATATTTGTAACGAGGTATTGTGTGCATTAAACATAGATCGTATGCCAAAATTACGACCCCGAGAAGTTGATGTACCAATTTACCCAAACGGGGCCCATAGTTTGGCGCTTCATCTCCTAAGGTTAGGTTTTTGGATGTTTAAGGTTTTCCATTGTTTCTCAATAATAAATAGGCCTTGGAGCCTCATTGTAACACATTTCAGAGGCATGTAGCCACCACATCTCTTTTCAGAGATAAGCTACCATCGCCCGAGCTAATCTTACTCCCATTCTGTTTGTAAGCATATTTCAGTATTTGATATTAATGAAATGAAGTTTTATTTCTGCTGCATCTCTGTATTTATGGTTATATGTGTAATTTGTTGGGTACCTATTTAAATCCGGATCACTGGAGGCCGAAATTCACTACACACACCTTGTGTTGATCTTTCACGTGTGGAGGAAAGTGATAACAACTAAGGAAATTTATCTTGGGATGTTAGAAGCGACTATAGATGGGGACAAAGCTGAAAAAATAAGTGACTAGCGAGGATTTGGCCTTCATCCACAACAACTCCATGCTTGGTGGGTAGACAATTGTAGGGTAATTGTTTCTATGTCCAATATTTGCATTCACAAATTGTAAGTATTTGCAAGGTGGAATCTAGTTTATGATCTACAGGGAGTCTTAGTGGTGTGGATTCTCATTTTTATGTTGGAGATTTTATGGTTGTTGGACCCGGCCTGGAGCTTCTCTTTGTATGCTCATCCTCTATCACTACCTATTAATCTAATTCCTAGGCCCCTTTGGTAGCCAAGTGCTAAATTTCTTTTGATATTTTCCTAGATTCTATCAACCTATTTAACTAATTTTCCCTTCTACTGGGGGGCATCTTTACGTGGGCCTCTCCCCTCACTAAGTGTTGTGCTCCCTAGGTGAATGAGATCTTGTTAGGAGTCTGGAGGTCAACACCCTTAGGACTGACCCCGGGCTCAGTGCCAAGCTCAGAATGCTACAACCATATTCCACTCTTATCCCCTCCAGAAATCCAAGAGGAAATCTGTCAACTAGAAGCCTTAACTACTAATGATCACCAAGCCTACTATTATTTTGAATCCAAAATGAAGTTTCTAGTTGGGTTCCTCACCTTGGTCATACTAGATGACAACGGAGTCAAGATCTCAATTCTGTCACCCTCCATTGACAAATGAAGATACTCTCGGGCAAGGTACTTATGGAAAAGCATGATGACCATAATGATATTATAGTTTGTCTTAACGAGATTCAACGAGTCCAATGTGAACAATGATCCAGCTTCATTAGCCTGAATGCTTGCTTGGCCCATGTAGAGGGTCATCTTCAATGTGTCCTTAAGCTCCCAACTCCAACAGGCACAAGCACCCATCATCCAACCTTAGTCACTACCTAAAATAATTGATGCTTCTTTCAACATCTTGACAAATGTTTTTACCTTTAGTAGAATAGTTTCTTTATATAATTGTGTAGCTAATGGTAATTTGCACTTGAATTTTTGTATATCTAACCTAGAACATGCTAGAAACTTAAACCAGAAACCAATTTCATTTTGGATGGTTTTGATTACTAAAAAATAAACCATGATTAACCATTTTTGTTTTCCTTTTTAGTAAATTGCAACACTTCTAAAGTTAAACCATAATCTCTAGTTTTATATAAATACGATTTTAATAGACTAAAAAACTTAATTAAAAAAAAATCATTAAAAATCAAATCACAATATTTATTCAAACTAATTCAAAAAAATTTATTAAAAAAAACTGAAAATCAAATCACGCTATTTATTCAAACTAATTCAATAAAATTTATTTAAAAACAAAACAAAATTATAATTTATTGTGAAAGAGTACTCAAACTTATGTAACAAATAAATCCCCATAGTTTTTGGATGGCTTCCATAAAGATACCCATCATCATATTTTAGTTGAGAATGTATGTCTTCTAGAAGGAAACCCATAATCATCATTTACTTATAGAATGAGAATGGTGTGTTCATTATAAAAATGATCCACCAGAATAAAAATCGTCTTCAATATCAAAATAATCCACCATGATAATAATAGTTTATATTTAAAATATATGTTGACCATTTTTATATAAAAATGGTTTTAAACGCTCAGTTATTCATGAAAGTATATTAGATCTAGGGATACACGTATGGTCAAAGCATTTGATTTTATTTGTAATTTTATTTTATAATAACATTTCCGCTGAAAAATTTATCTATATTTTTTTTATAAAAATAGTATAGTGATGGTTATGTATTTATAATTATAAAAGCTTGAGTTGTTTTATTTATAAAATTATAGGGTTTAAAGTTTTTCATTATTTATAAAATGAAGAAATAAATGTAAAGTAATAAGTCTTTATCTTCATAGCATGATTTTTAATTTTGGTTTTTAAAATTTAATATGGAAAAATAAAGTTGTAATAAACAATTTGTTTAATTAATTATAAGACTTGGAAATTTGATAAAAGAGTAAGGTAATGTAAAAATTACAATGTAGAAACAAATAAGACATAATACAATGGATTTTTTTTTTTTAATAGAATTCATGTATATAAAAATATGGAAAAAGAAACATGATATATGAATCAAAAGCATGAAGTACTAAATGTAATTTATAAAGTGTCTTACTTGCAAAAATCTTACCACATTTAAAAACAGTGGAACAAAGACATGTGCATAGTTAAAGCTTGCCTTTTGGCCTTAACCTTTAAAAGTGTTCTTTTACCTAAGTCCCACGACACGACAAGAAAGTTTCCATCAACTAACTTATACAATTCCCATCTCGCGCTTCTATCGCCCTTAGCAGGAAGCCAGGTAACACACCATATTTCCATTTTGTATCATAAGACTTTCTTGTTTCTTACTTCCAATTAACCGTGCCTTGCTCATTGTTAAGGCGTAAATCCTTACATTTAGTCCCGTGGTGAGACATGAACATTTATGTTAAATGAAATAGAAATCCCCATTTCGCGACTTCTGTTAGTCCATGGCCATCAAAATTTTATAAACGATGCATTATCAGTTTGTCCTGTGGAATGTGCAAGGACAATTATGAAAAAGAAATTGTGTGGAGTAATACTTGTGCAAAAATAGTGCCATGGGAACTAGAAGTGTATGCAAGAAGTGTGTAGAGGAGAGAATGCGTGTGGACGTGTAGAAGTGGGAATGTGTGCGGAAACGAAAGTGTTGTGTGGGACAAGGATACATGGAGGTTAAAGATGTGCAAAGTTAAAGAGTGTAAGAAATAAATATAATTTATAAGGTGTATTGCTTGCAAAAATATTACCAAGTCTAAAACTAGTGGAACAAAGCCATGTGCATAGGTAAATCCTACCTTTTGGTCGTAACCTTTAAAAGTGCACCTTTACATATGTCTCATGGTGCGATGGGAGAGTTTCTAGCAATGAGCATACATAATTTCTATCTCGTGCCTGAGGAACACACTTTATAAAACTCTTGCGATGCGACGTTAAATTTTCTGTTTTGTATCATAAGACTTTCTTGTCTCTCACTTCCAATTAACCGCGCTGCACTCTATTACTGTTAAGGGGTAAATCCTTACATGCAATCCCATGGTGGGACATGAAATGTTCTGTTAAATGACATATAAATCATTGTCTCGTAGCTCCTGTTAGTCTGTGGCCATCAACAATTTTAAATGATGCATTATGAGTTCATCCCGGGGAATGACTTCCGTGATGACGTTGTCTCAAAAGTGATCCGCCTGTAAAAATCTTTCTAAGTCTAAAACTGGTGGAATAAAGGCATGTGCGCAACTAAAGTTTGCCTTTGTCCTTAACCTTTAAAAGCATGCCTTTACATAATCTTGTGGCACAAACATACACAATTCCAATCTTTGTAATCACAATAGGTAGTGTGCAAGTAATTAATAATGTTTAGGAGGAAACCATACAAGGAAAACTACAGAAAAGCAATTGTTCGGAGTAGTACATGTGCAAAAACTGTTGTGGGCAATAGAGGTGTGCATAATAAGTTTGCAGAGACAATAATGTGTGGTGTTGTGCAGAAGTGGGAATGTGTGGAGGTTAGGGATGCGTGGATTTAAAGACTGCGCGGACGGGAAGAATCTATGAAACTAAAGTCTATGGAGAAGTGAACTATGTGTGGAGGTAGAAGGGTAAGTATCATTTGACTCCTCTTGAAAATTGTATAAATATGAAGAAGTCATAATGTTTTATGTTTTACTTCAATGCATGCAAGACAAACATAACAAGTGAAAGTAGTAATTTCTCTTTAAATTCAAATAAATTATTTAATTAGAATAATTTATTGAATTTGTTTTATTCCACTAAAAAATATTTCCAATGCTATTTATATAAAAATTAAGCGTAAAGTTAATAATAACAATTAATGTCTATAAGTCTCTGTTATAAGTCTTCTTGCTTCAAAAATCGTACAAACTCTAAAACATGTGGAACTAAGGAATATGGGGAATAAGGCATGTGCAAAGTTCAGGCACGTGTGGAGGTAGAAGGGAAAATTCCATTGCTTTGCACAAGGTGGGATAAAATTCCAACTATTTAATTTATAATTGTGTTAACAAAGAGACCTAGCTATTTAAGTTTTGATGTAAATGTTAAATATTGAAGTTGTAATGAATAAAGTAAGAAGATGTAATGCAAATGCTAGATTTTATACAAGGAGTCCATCTTTGCACAACCCTTCAACAATTATGCATAAGATAAATTTAACAAAATAAAATAAAATTTGGGTCCATTCTATATACATTAACACAATAAAAAAAAAAACTAATAGAGGCATGGAAGCAATAACTCAAACTAGATTTAAAATCAATACTCTACATGGAACACACATCTGAGACCCAAAACTCCTGCTGAATCTTTATATTCATATTGATCATCAACATAACATTATATATAATATACAATATGAGAGTAGGGATTAGAAAACTCATGGTCAATTAATAATTCTTCCCACTATCATAGGATTCAGAGCCATACGAGATTTCATACAAAACATTTGAAATGTCCCTTTCTCACTCTAGAAGAAAATGGATTGAATCTTAGCATATCTAGATCCTATATTTTAATGACAAGAAGAATAAGGGGTTATCATAACAAAATATAATAATAATTAATAAAAGGGGTAAAAAGTCACCCATGGTATTTCCCATGGTATTCGGAGGAGAGAATTAATATAAAATGGGAGAAGGATATTAGAAGGGACACAAAAGAATTATTTAGATATTGTTAAGGAGCTCCAGCTTCCAAGTAAAAACTGTGAAATCTTGATATTTACCAACTTCGGTATTGAGACATATCCTATCTATAGATTGTTGGTTTCAGAGTTGAAATATACTCCCTATCCAACTCTTGAATTGCATGTTGATCCCATGGTCACGGCAGCAGGTTCAGGAGAACAAGTTCTTATTTTACCTGATGTTGAGTTGATCACATTGTCGAGATTGAATTTATCATGTTGAAGGACCTAATATTGTTCATTTAAAGAGGTTGAATTCATCACCTAAGATCTGATTGCATTCTCTTATAGGCCGAATCGAAGGAGTCAATTAGTGGGCCGTATCATCAATGAACAATTTAGGGTGGCCAATCATAGCAATTCTATCATCATGTATGATTACATTCTCTTAGAGGCCGAGCCGAAGGAGTAAATAAGTGGGCTGCATCATTGATGAACAAATCAGGAGAAAAATCGTTACACAATGTGACCATTGTGCAATTGAGGGCCATGTTTTTCTATTTCAAGGGACGCATTACCACTTAGGCCGATTTCATTAAACAATTTATGGGTTGAGATTATAGTTTGTTAGGGTTGGGCAATACCAAATCAACTGCAATGAATCTCATGCCCATACATAACGAGTAGGTGAGACAAGGAGAAATTGATGAGGGAAGAACTGGTTGGTCACCAGGTGAGAATTGAAGCTGAATTGCAAGGACAAATTGCTGTAGTAGAAGGCTAGAATTAGCGAGTTCTTTGAGGGTGAACTTTCAAATTGTGGCCTGCACTTGCAACTAGTGGTAATTGAATAACCAATTCTTCTCCAAATTTCATTTTGCGCCAACTAGAGAACAACATTTTATGATTTATCACAAGATATATGAGCGAATTTCCATGAAAGATTCACTCCAGGTTCATCTCAATAATTTGTAAAAATTCCTGCATAGTTTCATTCAATAAAATAATGTTGGACCTGATTTTTTTTTGGGGTTGTTCCATTGTTGGTGTTTGTCCAATTATTGTATGGATTATTTCCTATATTTAAATTTTAAAAATTAAAAACCCTGGTAAATTAAATAGGAACTCATTACAACATTATCTCAAAATTCTTCACAACATCCATAAGCAGACTCAGAATATACAAAATAGACTAGATTATACTACAACATAGTAATCAAGGATGGCAAATCTTTTCGATGTTGCCAATGATATAGTCCATTGAAATTGTAAAGGTTCCAATTACTATGAATACATGTAACATGGAAACAATCTCTAAGATGTTTTGTTTTTATTATGCAAAGGATATAAGTAGAATTTTTGGGATGAATTATTGAAGAAGATCCCTTGGAAGGGTGCAATTTAGCTTGCCATCTACATCCTTGATTGTGCACTACAAATTGCGTTCATAAGAAAGTAATGTTTTGCAACCACAATTTGTGCAATAAAGTATGTTATCTATTAGACACTTCATTATTCTAATAAGCTATTTACATCCTTGCAAAATGGCTTGTATGGTGGGCAAAACATATCAGTTGGCTTGAGTATTCTAGTAATATGCAATAGTTAGTTTGTTGTTAAACATACATTTTTGTTAAATTTATGGTAGATAAAGATTGTGAGAAAAAAAAGAGCAAGAGCAGGATCAAATAATTGCAAAAAAAGAATATAAGAAAGCTTATAAAAAGTTAAGATGCAAATGAAAACTTACTTGGACATTTGTTTTGCAAGAGCATATAAATAAGATTTTATTGATTCATCACTAACTGGCTCAAAGAAACTCGATAGACATGTACGTATGCTATGTGATCCTTTTGGGCCACTTCGAACCATTTTTGTCGAACATAAGCATGATTGCCTTTTTGCTTTCTATAGCTTTCTACAATTAAGGAATTTTTTATCTATACTATTCACCCAAATGCACCTGTTAAAAATTGAAGTGAAATTCAATTAGTTGCAACAAAGAGAGCATCAAAATATGAAATATTTTAGCAAGAAGCGCAAAAAAAAAGAATAAGGGAAGAACATACAAGAAAAAAATCAAAGGATAACAATACATAAAGACTAGAGGATACCATGGCACTGCCATTGTTCGTTTCACCATCTTTGACATATATTTCAAACTAATGATTGTTTTCTTGGCATCCTGTAACAAGTTTTGCAAAGCTTCCAACTAAATAAAAAATATTCACTTTTAAAAAAGCGCAATGATTATAGTATCTAAATAAAACAATGTTAATAAATACCCAACAATACGTGGATTCATGAGATGTAGTGATTGGCATCAACCCTTCACATATATATAATATTATATATATATATATATATATTGAAATACGAACACTAGTCTCGACAGAAAAATGGAACAAGAATTGAGAAATTAACTTATCACTTATGTTAGTTATTGTAAGTTGTCCATATACGTCAATGAGGTCAACGTGTATGACTTAAGCCTTTGGTGGTGATAAAGATGCTACAATAGAAGAAGGGCCATATGTCACTAAGACATCTCCTTCAAAAATATTTGTAAGTTTCCCATGCAAATGTCAATTATCAACATTGCGATTGTCTTTTATTTTTCTTGTATGTAAAAAGAGAAAGAAATTTCTCTTAGTGGTTTGTATCATTTTTCTATTTTAAAAACACTACAATAGAAAAAGAAATGCAAAAATTAATTGATGTCAAAATGCAAAGATTTTGCTTTCTTATTGATTGTGGAAATAGAAAGAGCAAACCGTTTGTCCATATGACTGGTCGCATAGCCACCTATTCCACTATCTGCTTTGCAAGTTTACATCTTTCTCATTATTACACCTCTAGAAACACAACCATGCAACAAATATTGTATATAAGCTATCGAAAAATATATATAGGGACCTAGATGTTTTAAACATTGATTGTGTGACTTAAACATATCTCAATAATATACTTAATTAATGCATATGAAATGTTAATATATGCATATAAAAGAGGAATCATTGTTCAAATTTACTAATTTGCATTAAAAAACAGGTACACAATGTAATACTTTTGAATTGGATATTAGAACACATCTTCTGTGAATGATTTTTTTTCGAAATTACACATTGGAAGACTAAAATTTGTAGTTCAAAAGATTGTAACTCCAACATTTGATTAACAATTGCTTCAAATTTTATGCAAACATTTTCTTTTCTTAACACTGCCTAAATTGAGGCTTCAACTACTGAAAATATCAAAGAAGACTGATGCGTGAAAAAAAACTAGTTGAAGAAGATCACAAATTATAGACAAAAAATGTTTACGAAGCAATAACTATAACTATATGAGTTTTAAAGAGTAAAAATTGTTTAGGTCAACATATGTCTTACAATGTTCCTGCAATATATGTTTGAATTCATGCTGCAAAGGTTGATGTTGGTACTATTGCATATTATCAAGTCCCAAACAAAAAAAATAATGAGAGAAGAAGAACAATACTTAGAACAAGGGGAGAGATTTTCTGTTGCTACCTTTAGTTTTATTTTTCTCCTTCAAATGAGAAACAAAACAAGTATAAGATTACAATCGTTTGTTGCAAAGTTCAATTAGGCGCGCGCTAGCATGAAATACATCGTGATAAAACTGTCATCCAACAAACCAACTTGAAAACAACTAGGGTCAAGACTTGTACAAATATGGTCTATTTGATATTTTGAGTTTGGAGGATAATTGTGTGTAAATTCATGGAATTGAATTGATTGCATATATTCAATTAGTTGCTTTGTTCTTTTCTCTTTGTCTATTTGAATGCATGTCGACATTGAAATCACCAATAATAATAAAGATACATATGCCATGAAGAATGTGTAATTTGGTATTGATATTGTTTCAATGGTTGTAAAGGCATGGCTAAAGGAGCAACATATATGTTCATATATGTTCAACTTTTGCATTGCAAAAGTTTTTTGTTTCAAATATGTTTGTGTTTTTTTGTCTATTAATAAGAACACCATGAACATAGGATGATGCATTCAAATTGAAGTTAGGAAACTTATGTTCATTAGATAGGGAACATGTGTGTGTCTCTTACAAGCAAATAACCATAATATCCATGATGTCTTCCTCTTATTTAATATCATCAAGATGCACATGCAAGCTATGTGTATTCAGAGAGACTAATGTGGTATATGCAAAATAATTACAAACAAGATCAAAGTTCCATGATGCATTTTCAATCAAGTGTTTCATTTCTTTGTCCATTTTTCTGCTAACATGGAATTTGTCATGTGTTAATTTTTGAAACAAAAACAACGAATCCATGGTTTTCACTCATGAACGAGATATATACATTCAACCATGTGTTCTAATGTTACCTAGGCCAAATTCATGTTGTCTTTATAAAGCAAAGTCTTGTGCTCTATGTATTGTCCTAGCACAAGCTAGTTGTACGGGAAATTGTCTTCATATTATGCAATGAATTTTGCTTCCACATGATGGTAATAACAAAAGAAGCATCGGTGTCCACGTTTTTCAATATATGTACCATATAATTCTTGGAAATTTTTTCTTTGCAGTTTTCTGACAGATGAATCAAAAAAATTATGTCCAAAGTACATCTGGTCAATTTTCTCCATTTGAAGAATAAGCTTTCAATATTCCATCAAAACCATTAACAATTAGGCCATCTTCGATGTCATAGTTTCTAGCATATAATTCAAGGAGTATATTTATTTTTACTAATATTTTTGTTGGTAGTATCACTTTTTTTTTTCACAAGATGCAAAGTTTGTTTGAATGCTTTCAGCCTTGTCAAATGCTTGAAGGACTATTAACACTATATCCACATGTGACAACATTTTTTCATTGAGTCTCTGTAAATCTTTATTTCTATGAAATAGATATGGAAAAAGTGGATCAATTGGTGGTGCCCTATAAAAATGATGATTGATGAATTATATGTCAACATCTGACTGGGCATTCAATCTCATTTTTTTTAAAATTGAAACAAAATCTATGTCTTTTTTACACATTGGAATATGCAAAACATAACATTTTACTTTGTCTTGCCAAAAAATATATGGCACTCTCAACTTGTTCAACATCGGGTGTTCAAATATCAAAGAGTCTTTGACATGTTGCGCCTAATGCAAATTGTCACAATTATCAAATAAACATTTCCAAAGATTTAGTAGGGGTATGTTTTATTTCACGTAATCGTTTATCAATATGGTACAAAAGTGTACAACCAACAAGAGAAACCTCATCAATAAGCACAACACAAAGATGTTCAAAGTGTTTGGACAATGTATCCATCTTTTCATTTCTTAAAGGCAAATATTTGCATTTGTTAAAAGGCATGGAAAGTGCAGAGTGCAATGTGACACCACTAGCATTAAAAGTTGTTTTTCCTCTATAAGCTTCTATGACTCCCTTTAATGTAAGTGGATCGTATTCAATTCTATTATTGTACATGCGCACAAGATATTTGAAGATTTATCTTACAACAAATGTCTTTCCAATGGCTGCATCTGCAGTAAAAATATATATATATCGGTTCTAAGGGAGCTTGTTTCTTCTCAATCAATATATCTTTTACTATTGTTGCTTGATCTTTGTTCAATTGTTTTCTTATGCTATAGAATTCTTTGTACTCTCATATATGTGGTTTTTTTTACAATATGATAAGGTCAATCAACTAATATTTTTATGTTTCATTATATGAAAATAATGGAGGTCAATATGAATATTGTACTCTTCATATTCTTTGATTTTGTTTAAGAATAGGCCATTGGAAATTGAATTTCTTTCTTCCATTACATCTCTATTGAAATCTCCACAATCATTTAGTTCAACAATGTTTGATGTGTCATTAAGGTCACTCGATGCTCTAGGAACTTTATAAGTGAGACCTTGTTCATTTTATCTTATGATTTGTTTTAAGCTCAAACAAGCATTCATCCAACTAGAACACAAATGTTTAAAAACAAATTCATCAAGCCTATATGTCACATATAGATTCTTGATAAAAATTGTCTAGGCCCTTATGTTTAGTATAACTCATAAATATTATGATAAATGACACATAACCATGTTGTCATTTCTTTCCTTTTTGTGTATAGCTTGATGAAAACTCTGCTAAACAAATGTGTTCAATAGTTGAAGTTCGTTTCAAATAACAATCAATAATTGAAATGCATAACACATCCTTTCAATCATATTCCTCTTGTTGCAATTATTTTGGTCATTTGAGGATAAAAACCCTTTTATCTTTGGGAGAAGTATTAATGGATATACATTTTCTTGAACTTGTACACAAAGGAAGGGAAAAACTAATATACATATCCTGGTGTGCATACATTTGTTGCGAGTTTAGAAAATATTTTCCAAGTCAGATGATTGTTTGCACAATATCGAGGTTTGTTTCTGATATTCTTCTCGAATATGTTTAAAAGTTGCTGTCATGGTTTTATCAAGTTTGGTCGTGTAAGAGATACAACATTTGGTTGCTACATAAGAATTAAGCACAATTTGAGAATCTGTGTTTGCATTCCACAATTGTTGAATATGACGATAAAATCTATTTTTCGATATGCTAGTTAGTCTTGTTTCTAGTTAGATCGTTGTTCGTTTTAAACTAAATTTTATGACATTGATGCATTCATGCTAGTCGAATAACTCCACATCTCTCCAAAAGTTTTCAAACATATATGTTTCATACAACATGTTCTAGCATTTCAAAAATAAGTTTACTATTTTTCTTCTTTTTGTTATTTGTGAACTCAGTGGGTTCAATTATAGTTGTTTTCCTTATTAGAGGAATGGAAAAATTGAACCTACAATGAACAATTTTTCTCCCCTACACAAATTTGTATGATGATTATGTTGAATTGTTTTAAGATCATTTGCATAAATCCATGAATCAAAAGACAAATATCTATCTACAAAGTCATATATCTCAGCATTCATATTTATATGATAGTCCAAAGCATTCTTTTTCCATAGAAACACATAGTCATGTTGGATTCCTTTGTTTTTTTTTTGTAACCTAGAGGAATCTAGTAGCCCGCCTGACACATAACTACCAGTAAACATCTAGGGGGCTACGATATTTCATCCTCCCCATAGCCTAGGTCACAACAGGGGGGTTTGAACCTGGGTCTTTTGAGTTTCAATGATTTCACATTTCTTGGATTAACCAATTGAGCTGCACCCCTAGGACTTGTTTTGGAATTTTGTTACAAAAAAGTGGTCTTGTAATTCACCACGATACTTCATATCATGGGAAACTAGTTGCGTAGGGAACCTATCCTATTATTGTAGTAATGTACACATGTTACATAATCATTTCTTAATAAGGTTTCAAGCGTGTTTTATGTTATCCCATTGTTTGTAGAAAGGTTGATTTTGTCCTTGATAACTTGTATTGCATTGACCAATAGTTTTCAATGATGGTCACCACAACTGAAGGAAACAAAAAAAGTCGGTGGACCCAATTGTCATATCATTGCATTAACTTTCCTACGTAATCCAAGAAATTAATTTGGGGATGTGCAGATTGTTATTAGATCCATGTAACCAACTCCTTATTTAACAATACAATCTAGATTTGGCTTTGATTTAACATATTATTCTAATAGTTTCTTCCATTTAGTTTCCCTTTTCTTATTCTTACCCAAATACAATTGAGAACTTGTCTAAGTATAATTAATACTACCTTGTAAAAAATTTTGTGATGTGGTATGCAAAGTTATGGTCCCTGTACAATATTTCCCATTATGCAATTTTTGATATGTAAATTTTATTGTAATATCATATGGGAATTTTTCTCCATAGAAAAGTGTAGGGAAGCTCATTTTCTTAGAACATTTGTCTTGGAAAATCCCCAATGGAATAGACCTCACTAGGGGCAATGTTTAACTTATTACTTTGAAGATCTAAATACTATGTGATTTTGTGAACCAACGCAACAATCATTTTTTGTCACAAACTCTTCATTGTTTTGATTAATATCACTATCGATTTCTATATCTGTCTCAATTGCTAGTGTACTTGTGGTCTCCATAAAAGTTTCCTTCCAATTTCATTTATGACAACCTTCTCCATCCAATGAAGTATGGTCTGCATAAGCGATACAACGCTTTCATGAGCACGTGATTGAATGTGACCATAAGCATGAGCACTTTTGTAGCAAAGTCTTCTCTTTGTTTACTATGATAATTGTAAAATTTCTTTTATGTCACGTGGAAGCACATGTTGAATCTGAGACATGCCAGTGGGAACATTGATTATACCTCCAGTTAGGCCCATTTGTTGGCCTCTATATTTTTGGCCCAATTCTTGAATTTGCATGAATAGTAAACACGTTGAGACTAGTCATTTTTTTAACTCAGTTAGTTTGCAGACAATGCATATATGTTTATTGCATCTAATTTCTTGAGGGCATGAAAATATGGGAATCTCACCATGAGCTAAGGAATTTTGACAATGCTTGCGAGTGTATTCATGTTTTAATTCCATGTCCCTAGTTGCAACATGTTTGTTTGGCAATCAACTTGTTTATTTGTTATAACATCCTTTCCAAATAAATTTCGACAACAACAGGAGCAATCATAGATAGACGTTTCAATATTTTTTTTTTTAAATGTTTCTTCAGAAAGTATGACACCAGTCTTTGATTGATACTTTCTCTTCCTATCATGAATTGTAACTGCTTTTTATTTTCTATTCATGTTTTCAACATTTGCCTTTGTCTTGTTTCTAAGAAACTTTTTTATTGTTAGAAGGGAATTGATTTTGCATTCTATACAATTGTTACTTTTGAAAGCATTGAAGTGATACTCATAAATATGTTCCTTCTATGTTCCAATGGTTCACAATAACATTGCACCTTATTTTTTTGATAATGCCTAACATTAAATGTGACTGACTTGGACATGTTTGAGTTGAATTGAGTCAAAATATCTCCTCTTTCTTCAAAACACACACAAATGTCTAATCACAAAACATAAAGCCATCCATGAAAAAACAAAATTACCACCTTCTATTCTCCTTTTTCATATGGAAGTGCCAAAATAAAAATTTAATGCTAACAATCCAAACTTCTTGTTTCGTTTTTTTGTATGTTAACTTTGACATAGTGGTCTAAGCATTTTAACGCAAAAGGATCACCTTGTAAAACTACATTTGATAGATTTTGGACTATAATGTGATACAAGAAACCCACATCATATTCAAGTTTCATTAGATGAAAAATGCATTGAAATGAACTTTCACCCCAAGCACCCTTGAAATTTTGCATTCGTTGAAGTCCTTGTGATAATGGTTTGGCTTCTATTTGTGGCCGTTGTTGTTTGATGAATGCATGCCACACATCATCTACATTGCCTCTAGAACCATTGATACATGCATTTTATTTTTTTCACAAGAGTAGCTCAAAATGTTTATGGAGGGGTTTGTCATCATGAAATCATATATCATATGTGTGCATGCCTACAGATGAATTGAAATGCAAGTATGGCCTCTTTTGCATCTTTGACCAAATTCTTATTGGTATGTTGAGCCACTTTAACAAACAATATGTGCAAAAAATGTCTCCCCAAAGCCCCCTCTCATTTAGTGGGTGTTCAAGTGAAGCAAATTGTGATATATGTTGAAGATAAACCTCAGGATCATCGACATTGTGCATTTCCATTAATGGATATGTATTTAACTCATTTCTATAAGACAATAATGCTCCATTGTAATTATTTTGTAAACAAAGTCTGAAATTTTGTATTGTCCTTTGTCTCAATTCTGTAGAGGTATAAATCTTATGCAAAATCATTTGTAGAAAATCAAATAAGCAATCTCCAACATCGAAACTAAAGCTGTTTATGTGAGTCAAATGGTGTTTTTCAAAAACAACATTAATATCAAGTTCTTCATGCACACCAAATTTGTTTAGTTTAGTCACATGTTTGTCTCTATCCTTTTGTTTGTTTTGTGCCTCAAGCACATCCCTTTGTTGTTGTTGTTGTTGTTGTTGTTGTTGTTGTTGTTTTTTTTTTTTTTTTTTTTTTTCTAGATATTGATGAAAAAAAATTCTATTAATTCCATTTACATGTTGCTAACATGTGCATACTTTGTATGAAATTGAAATTTTATAGATTTGCAATGACTCCAAGAAAGCTAGAAAAATTCCACCTTAGATTGAGATGATTTTTTCCCTTGCAAATCTACAAAGAATCCGACCAAAATAAGCAAATATCTCAACATTTCAACATTTTGAGAATCCAAATATTATCTTCCTTTGCAGAATACAAAAATCATTACTACAAGCAATACAAAAAATGGTTCCCAATTATAAAGTTGCATATTGTTGAAAGGACACTCATATTTAAACACATATTTAGTGGTTCATTATATAAAGAGGATCAATCAAATAAACCAATATATGCATTTCTACTATTGAATTAACAATACAACTTACATTTTCTCAGTTTTAACACTTAAGCATGTTTTTCATACATGTATTGATAAATGTGTGTACGTTTCTGTTGAATAAATTGGTACTACATAACCTATTGCTATGAACTCTGAATATACACATCACATATATATATATTATATATAATATATATATATATATATAATATTATATATATTATATATATATATATATATATATATATATATATATATATATATATTTCATACAATGCCACCATATTATTTGTTTCTCTGCATAAAATTTGAAATGATGAACAAGCTACAACATGTAAATGACTTTGAAAACCCTAGCAACAATATGTAAAAAAAATGAAACACAATTTTAATGTTGAAAACAAATGCCATATGCTTAAACACAAAGCATAAAATATCTCTATCAATTTTTTTTTAGACCCTTGCTAGTTGTAGAGAAATGAAAGAAAAAAAATCATACTTAATACATATTTGAAATTGACCTAGGCTGAACCCTTTAAAAGTAAATATAAATAATTTCTCTTGCAAATGTTCGAATGAAACAATCTATACATTCTGAGTTGAATTCCTTGTGTATGAAAGAAATTTGTTTTCCTTGCTCCATAGATGCATTTGCTCTGCACATGCATTTGCTTTGCACACTCCTTTACCTACATAGGAGCCGCGAGATGGGGATTTCTATGTCATTTAAAAAAACGTTTCATGTCGTGTGCACGAAATTGCATGTAAGCAATTACTCCTTAACAATAGGAGAACTAGGCACGATTAACGAGAAATAATACACAAGAAAGTATTATGATAAATGGAAAATTTGACTTTGTGCCGTGAGATTTTTATAGTGTGTTTCTTGGGCTCACGCCATAAATCTTCTACTTCCAAAAGTATTACCAATTCTAACACAATTACCTAAGAAGACATGAATTTCTAGCATACCAGATTACACTCATCATTGTAGCTAAACTTTGTTTTGAGTTGAAGTCTGTACGAAACAAAGGCATGTGCATAAATCAAATCTATGCAGAACAAAGACATGTTGAAAATTGTAGAGATAAAACTGTAAGTTCAACTACTTGACACGACCAAAAGAAAATATTGAATTTATAGTAGTATTAGAAAAGCAGTACAAATATCTAGACTTGGATGTAATGATTTCTCTAGCCATAGAATTTATTTTTCCATTACGTGGAGAGAAATGAAGATGGCCTTTACCTAGTAAATTGGAGAGTTAAAATGCTTGTAAATGTTACATCCCGAGGCTTGATGTTTTTATGTAATTAATTATGCATATGTGTGTTTCCTTTTTGGAATGTTTTAAGATTGAAAGTATCGATAATTTATTATCGATAATGATTAATTGTAAATTTGTAATTATGATGTTTTGTTTTATAAATAAAGAAATATGGAAAATTATTTTTTGAGTACAGATGGTTGAAAGAGATGAGGCTGAAAAAATTATTTCTGAATATTAATTAGCCATCAATAAGTCCCAAACATCTAATTTGGATGATAAAATTTATTGAGAAATTACATAATTGGCCAATTAATTGTTTCCCTAAAAGACACGAGGTTGCCTTTAAGAGTGGGAAACAAAGGCTCATTAATGAGCTAGTTACTACCTACCACCTATTGGTGAGGTGGAGGTAGTTACTAACCACCAAAAGAGTTGTAGATGGTATTGAGAAATGCAACAAGAAAGTCTCAATTTGACTTTTCCTTGGTCAAATTGAGAAATTCGAATTTCCACATCAATAGACAACTCGAATGCTATTAACTTGTGTGAAATGGCCCTTGTCAACTAGTTAGCTCTATAAATTTGAGTTAGAGGGCTTGGAGTTTAGTTAAGAATGTGTGATTACTAATTTGTAGCAATTAAGGTCAGTTATTTTAAGTTGTTTCAGTTAAACTAGTTCCAACTGTTGATAGAACTAGTGGAAGGTCAGTTGTGCAGTGGGAGAACACTCTAACTCAGTGATCATCCAAGTAACTGATTAATCATCCCAAAATAGCTAGTTCATGTGAAGAAATCAAGTTCCACAGCTGTTGTGGAGATTCTAAGGCTGTGCAACATCAGTTGCAGGCTATTCTTGAGTGTACAAGTGTTGCATACATTTAGATGATCAACCTTGGTAATTGCACAATCAATTGGAGGAAAATTCCTAAATAATGGGGGCCTATTTCCATGGTAAATTTTAGGGGTGAATTTTAGCCCAAGGGAGAAATTTAAGGGTTTTTTTTTTTTTTTTTTTGCTTAGGCAAGAGCGAATCCTTCTATTCATTTATTAAAAAAAGAGACGTAATATACAGTAAAGACCAAGGCGGTGTGGCCCAATGATATGACCAGCCAACCAAAGCCCATGATCCCGCGACATCATCTCAAACAATGGGCTGAGGGCCCATAAAACATAAAAAATAGACCTCCAAAGACTGTGCGTTCCTCCTCTATAGACCTAGCGGTCAATAATCATTTCAGGTGGTTAACAAGCACACCCTTTAACCTTCAATTCAGACCTGTTGAGCTCATAAACCATATTTAATAAGAATTTTGGGTTCGTCTGGGGCTCTAACCTTCGAGCACTTTACCTGCCCGAAATCCATCATTTGCATGCGATCCCGATGAGGCCGTGTGACTAGCATGAAACTTAACCTTTGCTTCGGACTCGAAGCTGGATTAATATCCTGCCTAAACAATTTCAGGTTTGGTTTCCTCGTTATCTTTCTTGCTATTCTCCATGCGAAATGTAAGGGATTGCTGCAATTTCTTCGACCTGGTTCCATTTTAACTGCATTCATGTCCTAATGAATCAGGGACCAGGTTCTAATCTTGATGTAATTAGGGTCCATAAGTGAGTCTTTGGCCCACCTAATCCTATTTGTATTCTCCGGCCTAAGTACCATTAATATATAAAGTTCTAGGAGCAATTTCAAGCCTGGAGGACGAATGTAGACTTTAGAGGGATACCTAACCTCTTGATCGCGCTTTTCCATATACTACTTTCCCCTGTGGACCAAAATTTCTTTGTCTCCCATACTCTTCATCCTACTTATTCTCCTTGCTCTGATAAAACTCTCTGTCACAGATCACCTGTTTGCAACATTCTTCCCTCAAATGTCCTTGGGGATTCCCTATCCAGTCATATCTTATATTGGCTTTTGAACAAAGCACGCCTTCGTTTGCCAAAATATCCGCTAATTTGTTGGCTATTCTGTACACATGGATAAAACTAAAGGTTCTCATGTTTTGCAGGTGGGATTGAATGTGTTGATAAACTTGCAGTAACCTCTGGTGTCTCGACACTTTGTCTGGTGCTGATCCATTACCAATTTTCTTGACCGAATTAATTATCAATTCGGAATCAACTTCAATTATGATGTTATGTAGATTTGAGTCCCTTAGAATTTCTAGGCAATGTTCCATGGACATGAGCTCTGCCATATTATTGGTGGCCTTCCCCAAATGACAGTGAAAGATGGTTTTTATGAAACCTCTTTCATCTCTTATGACTCCTCCATACCTAGCCATACCAAGGTTTCCTTTTGAGGCTCCATCTATATTGCATTTCATAAAACCCTGAGGTGGAGGTTGCTAGAACTCCTTATCAGCTATTATATGACTTATTGTCTTATTTGTGCCCTTGGGGGAAAGCCCTTGCAATCCCAAATTTAGAAGTATTTGCTCATCCTGATCTTGAGGTTGGTTATCTGGGAGATTTTTTAAAAGGGTTCCTATAGTCTCTTTGAGTTGTCTTAGGATCTGAGTCATGATGCTCTGTGGTGACCCAATCTTGTTCTTGAAGATTCTATTGTTGCGTTCTTTCCAGACATCCCAGATTATAGAGCCTCGAACCAAAGCCCATGCCTTGTCGATTATTTCATTTGCCGAGAAATTTTTCCTCCAATTCTTCAAGGTACTGGTAATGCTGCCCATGTCCTTGTCTGTTTGTTTAAAGATTGAAGCCACCCAATTCCATAAGGTGGAGGTGAATGGGCATAGGTTGAGAAGGTGTTCCATAGTTTCCTCCTATAATTCACATAGCTAGCATCTGGATGGTCCAGCTACCCCTCTTTTCCTGAGATATTCCCAAGTCAGAATTTTTTTATGCTGCACTAACCACATGAATAGTTTAATTTTCATCTAGTTTTGGCTTTGCCATAGGTCCTTCCATACATTATCAGGGTTTGGGAAGTCTAGCCCTAGGACTATTCACTTGGCCTATTTGAGGTTAAAGTTGCCTTCATTGTTTTTACCCCATCTTAATTGATTTGAAGATGTTGATATTAGAATCTTTCTCTGTTCCAAGACGACTGTAAGAGCTTCTGCCCGGGCTTTCAATGGGGAGTCATCACTGTAAACTAGGTTCTTCCATTTTCTCCATTTTCCATCACTTCTTTCTTGATCCCAAAAGTCCTTTAATTTGAGTAACCCTTTATCGTCAGTGTCATTCTTGAGATTGACAAATTCTTCTTTTAACAGTCTAGGTTCATGTTGCCAATTATCCTCCCAAAACCAAGAGAGGTTTCCATCTCTGATCTCCCAGAAACTGTGTTTCTGAATTATGGCTCTATTTTCCCAAGCTTTGTTCCAAATGTGGGAGCCTTTGATGAGTCCCGTCATCCTAATGTAATCCCTTTCTTTCCAATTGCTTGCATATTCCTGTTTCCATACTTTGGCCCAAGGGTAAACCGATTCTTTTAGCCATCTCCACCATGGTTTTGTCCCCAAGACTTTGTTCAAGGTTTCAGGGTCATCAAGTCCCAAACCTGCATGTATCTTTGGCTTACATATTTTATCCCAGGCTACTAAAGACCATTTCTTTTTCTCTTCGCCTTTGCCCCAAAGAAAATCCCTTTGGATATTTCTGATGTGTTTCATTACTCCTTTAGGAGCTGGAAGGACTGAGAGCATGAAGATGGGGATAGTTTGTAGGATAGCTTTTTTAAGCACTAGCCGTCCTGCTATATTCAAAGACCTGATAGTCCATTTCCTGATTTTGTCCTGAATTTTATTAGTAACCAGCTCCAAAACTGCCTTGCTTAGAGGTTTGTCTGTTAGAGGTACTCCCAAATATCTAGATGGTAGCATATCTCTTTGGAAGCCTAGAATTCTTGTGAGGTTTCTCTGAATAGAAATATCAGTATTAAAAAAGAAAATCTTTGATTTGCTTAGGCTTACCTCTGTCACCGCAGCCTTAGCAAAGTAATTCAGGATTTGTTTAAAGGCTTGAGCTTCCTTGACAATGGGTATACCCTACAGCATGGTGTCATCCACAAATTGTTGATAGGTCAAGGCATCCCCATTTAAAGTGAGTTTGAGACCTTGGATTTTGCCCTCTCCTTTGGCATATTTAATAGCATTGCCTAGCCCTTCCATCATGAGAATAAAGAGGAAGGGTGAGAGCGTATCTCCTTGTCTGAGTCCTCTCAAGGGCTTAAAGGTCTTTGATAGTGAGCCATTTAGCAGGAACGAAAAACTTTGGGTGTTTACAAGGGCCATTACCCATCTTATCCAGTTATTGTCAAAGCCATATGCTATCAGTACTTCCTTGATGTAAGCCCAATTCAGCTTATCATAAGCCTTTTCTATGTCAAGTTGAATGATCATACCTGCCTGCTTATTACTCTTAAGTGAGTGCACCACCTCGTGAGATTGAATGATGTTATTAAGAATTTGTATGCCTTCCACATATCTAGTTTGCTCCTCAGACACGAAAGTTGGGAGTAGGGGCTTAAGTCTGTTTGCAATTACTTTTGAAATAATTTTATACACCACATTGCATAATGCTATGGGTCTAAATCTGTTTGGTGTGATAACATTCTCCTGCTTTGGAATCAGGGCTATGAAATAGGTGTTGAGTGCCTTTAGAACAATTTTGTTTTTCCTTGAGTCCTCCACCACATCGATGATATCTTGCTTGACTATTTCCCAGTATGCTTTGAAGAAGTCAACGTGAAACCATCTGGACCTGGAGCTTTCCCATTTTGCATTTCTTTGATGACTCCGCTAATTTCCTCTTCATTCACTGGCCTGTTAAGATTATAATTGTCTTTTCTTGTCACTAGTTTAGGAATGTGCTTTGTGAAGTCCTTGATAAATTGAGATCTGTCTATGAGAGGCTCCTCATCTATACATTGGAAATTCTGAACCAGAACAGTTTCTATTTCTTGGTGTGTAGTGAGCTGTTTTCTGTGAGTAGCTTTGATCTTTGAAATCCTGTTTTGCAATCTATGATCCATGGTAGATTTGTGAAAAAACCTTGTATTTCCTTCTTCTTCTTTTAACCATTGTACCCTCGATCTCTGTTTCCGGAAAATCTCCTCTTAATTGCATAAGCCTTCTCATTCTTCTTGAACATAATCAGCTTGTTTCTTACTCTCCTCAGTGAAGCCCTCTGTAATGAGGGTTTTGTTAATTTTGTGTACTTTCCTTTCTGCTGCTTTTTTGGCTTCAAAAATATTACAAAATTCATTCTTATTCCAATCTTTAAGCCTTTGTTTGATGTGTTTCAATTTCAGACGCAACAAGAAAATTTTAGTACCTTGAACTTGCGTATCTTCTATTCACCATCTTTCAATATTGCTGATGAAGTCAAGATGGGTAAGCCAAATGTTTTCAAACCTGAAAGTTCTGTTTCTTGGAGTTCCTATAAAGGATGCTTCAAGTTGAATAGGCCAGTGGTCGGAGCCTCCAAAAGGAAGTATCATTGATACCAAGTTATGTCCTGTGAGGATGAGGTCCTCCGAGATAATGAATCTATCAAGTTTAGAGGCCACTTGAGACGCTTCTCCCCTCTTATTATTCCAAGTAAAGATGCCATTACTTGTCTCTGTATCTACAAGCTTCATGTTGTTTATGAAATTATGAAATGCTATAGAATCTCTGCCTAGTGATCTGGTTCCCCTTTTTTTTTTTTTTTTTTTTTTTTTTTTTTTTTTCTGATAGAGACTTGTTCATATTGAAGTCCCCTCCTAGAATCTAGGGGATACCCGTATGTCTTCCTCTTAAATCCTCCAATGAGGTTAGAACTTTGAGTTTATCTTCCGGCTTTTGTGGACCATAAACATTTGTGAGAAAATAAACTTCCTTGTCCCCCAAAGGTTGGATGACCACTGATAAATAGTTCCTGGATGCTTCAGCATCTAGGATACCAAGGTTCTGAGGGTTCCAGAGTGTGAGGATCCCTCCTGTTGCTTTGTCTGCTTTAACTTCTAGATATTCATATTTGATAAGCCATTTGCTATGTATCTCTCTTATTTTTTCTACTGAAAATTTTGTTTCCTGGTTTTTCTTCTTTCATTCTATTGCTAAGATTTCTTTATTTGCTTTTACTTCCTAGACCCCTAATATTGCATGTTGTGAGCTTCATTAAGAAATATTTGTAAATGAGTAACTAGTTAGGTCTTTCATCTTACCTAAATCGATCATGAGTTTTCCACACTCTATCAACAACTCATTTTGTTTCTTCCTACCTCTTTTTCTGCGTGGGTTCCTAGGAGCTAGTCCTAATGTTGCCTTCATTGTTTTCACCCCTTTGTTTTCATGACTATCATGGTTTCTTTTGACTCCCGAACCTTTTGCCCGAGTTCTCCATAGAAATAGTTGTTGCACTCTATTAAAATCCTCTTGAGGTAGCGAATCGATTCCTTTGGTAGTTCCCTGCTCCAGGAACTTTTCCAGATCTAGATGCTCCCTATCAAGAATATCCTGCAGTTCATGATCCTCTATTCCCAACTTGCTCGGGGTCATCTCTTAGTCCCTATCAAGTTCCATAGTGTTCGACAACTCCTCCTTTTGTTGGTTGTTTACATTTATGTCTTCCACGCTCTCTTCATTTTCCTTCTCTACATGGCTGTCCTCCGGTGTCTGGTTCTCTTTATCATTCTCCTCTTCTTCTTCTAATACCTTAAACCTATTTTGACTTAACTGCTTTTCCTCATTGCTTTTCTTTTGGTACTTTCTCCCTCCTTTACCTCTGCTCCCCACTTTGTTAAAGCTTTCAATTTCTTTCCCCGAGGTTGCTTTAGTTCCGCTTTCCATTTTGTTTAAGGGGTAGTCTCTGAATAGATGCCCATATTCATGGCATTTGCAGCATCTGAAAGGAACATGCTCATAGTCCACTGCTTACACCCACTCTTCATAAAAAATTTCTAGAATTATTTCATCCGGTAGAGCTCCAGAGAGGTCCATCTCTATGCATATATGGGCAAAGGAGGTATACTTTCCTCGCATTGTGGCTTATAATATTTTTACAAAATGTCTTAGTTTATTTCCTATTGATTTTAATGATTCTGGCTGCCAATAATCCAGAGGTAGGGAATAGAGCCTTACCTAAACTAGGACTGAAGTGAATGTCTCATGCTTCGGGACAAAATTTATCACCCAAGGCCGCATATAGAGGCCTGCAACAGCATAGAAGTAAGGCCCTCCTTCAAACACCATGCCTTTATCCTCTATGTTTGTAAATACAACAGTGAAGAAACCCTTGGCTCCAAGGTGCATATCTATATCCCCCTTAGGTTTCAAATGATTCTTTATCCGTGAGTGTAAAGCCTTCTCCATTGGCCATAACCCCATGAATTTACAAATGACTGCATAAGTCACCATGTGTTCCCTATGCACCTGTAGCGTTGGATCACTTAACACCACTTAGGGTGTGATGGTTGCCCTAGGCTTACATGGTCCAGTCCGATTTTTGGTGCCAACATTCTAATTTTCTTCTCTCTTCTGACTTCTTCCTACGTTTCTTGTTGCCCCTGTGAGCTTCTGTTTGCCTGTTTCCCTCCTCCTGAAACGCTGGTTTCAGCCCCCAGTGGTTTCTTGAATTGATCAGAGACTGCCTGACTGTAGGAGGGAGTGGAAATCCCCCCCTCTTGCCTCTCCATGATGCCCAACACTGAACTTCTACTGCAAACCCTAGCTTTGTGTGTTTTCTACCAACAGCATCTCGTCTAAGCTCAAACACCATGTCAACCTAAATTTAAGGGGTTTTTCATTTTAGAGGGGAATTTTTTTTATAAAACACCCATTTCATAAATTTAGCCCAAATTTTATTTAAAAAATAATTATTATTTTTCATTTTAGCCAAAAAAAAAGGGGCTGATACACTATGAAAATACTCATTTGACCCGATTCGCCTGGTTTGGGAGGTTGTATTCCATTATAATCGCTGGATTTTTTGCTTTGCAATGTTAAATTCGTTTGCAATCATTTATTTTTTGGCTTGCAAGGTTGTATTTGGTCCCAATAAATAAAAATATAAATAAAATGGAGGTATGGTAAATAAATAAAACCTCTTTTTATATTTACTCCAAAGGTATGGTAAATAAATAAAACATATATTTTTTTTTTTACTCCATAATTCACCTTATATTTAAGGATAAGTAAGGGTGTAAATAAATAAAAATATAAATAAAGTGGAGGTATGGTAAATAAATAAAACCTCATTTTATACTTACTCCAAGGATATGGTAAATAAATAAAAATATAAATAAACTAGAGGTGTGGTAAATAAATAAAAAATCTTTTTATATTTAGTCCATAACCCTCTTTCTATTTAAAAAGACTCAAAAAAGAGGTTTTATTTAAGTGAATCCTATGGGCCAAATACCATATTTATAAAAGAGGTATGGTAAATTAATAAAAATATAAATACACGAGAAGTATGGTAAATATAAAAAAACAATTTTTTTTTTTTTTTTTTACTCCATAAGTCACCTTATATTTACGAACACGAAAGGGTGTAAATAAATAAAAATATAAATAAAGTGGAGGTATGGTAAATAAATAAAACCTCTTTTTATACCTACTCCAAATGGATGGTAAATAAATAAAAATATAAATAAACTAGAGGTATGGTAAATAAATAAAACCTCTTTTTATATTTAGTCCATAACTCTCTTTCTCTTTAAGAAGGCTCAAAAAATGTTTTATTTAAGTAAATCCTATGGGCCAAATACTATATTTATAAAAGAGGTATGGTAAATTAATTAAAAATATAAATAAACTAGAGGTATGGTAAATAAATAAAACGTTTTTTTTTATATTTACTCCATAAGTCACCTTATATTTACTAACACACAAGGGTGTAAATAAATAAAAATATAAATAAAGTGGAGGTATGGTAAATAAATAAAACCTCTTTTTATACTTAACTCCAAAGGTATGGTAAATATAAAAAAAAATATAAAATAAAACTAAGAGGGTATGGTAAATAAATAAAACCCATATTTTTATATTTAGCCATAACCTTATTTCTATTTAAAAAGGCTAAAAAAAAAAGTTTTAATTTAAATGAATCCTATGGGCCAAATACCATATTTATAAAAGAAGTATGGTAAATTAATAAAAATATAAATAAACGAGAAGTATGATAAATAAATAAAACATTTTTTTTTTAATATTTACTCCATAAGTCATTTTATATTTACGAACACTCAAAAACTGGGTTATATTTAGGTCAAGCCTATGGGCCAAATACCATTGACCAAATTATTATTAATACCATGTAAAAAGAACATTATTAACCCTAATATTAGTATTAATAAAAATAAAGATGGCACATGGTATTGACCCATGGTATTCACGTGGAATGTAGCCTATTTAAAAGGGGGAATTAAACCAACATAGATCTATCTTTACTTTGGATCTACTAAGCCCCGAGAGAGATATTTCCACTAAGCCCCGAGAGGGATCAAATATCGTGATATGAAAACTAGGATAGAGTGAAAAAGTATTTGATCCCTCTTGGGACTCGAGAGGGATATTTCTACTATTTCTATTAAGCCCCGAGAGGGATCAAATATCGTGACATGCAAACTAGCATAGAGTGAATAAGTATCTGATCCCTCTCGGAGCTTGGTAGATCAAGAGTAAAAATGGATTTTGTAATTTAATGTCAATTAAACATTTAATAAAAAAATAGAATAAAATCAATTATTAATTTTATTAATTTTTATAAAATTTCTAATACTAATTTTTTAAGATCCATCTTAATTCCGGGTCAGGTCTACCAAGTGCTGAGAGGGATAAATAGATTTCATCTCTCTAAGAGTGGTAGATGTGGAGATAAGATGGATATAGGTTGTTTTTATGATAATGAAGATATTAAATAGACTTAGACAATTATATTGTAATTTTTTTTTTTTTGAGGTGAATGGTTAAAGATACATTTAGTCACTTCACTTCAAAACAATGACATCTTATCATTCTTTCTTCATCACCCTCGTAGAACAGAGATAGTCCCTGCCCAGATTTCCCACCATTTTTCAAATGTTCTCAATATGGTATCTTCACGAAAAATATTTCCCACCATTTTTCAACCGTTCTCAATATGGTATCTTCATGAAAAGGTTAAGCTACTGATGTTGGGTTAATTGTTTGAAAAATATGTTGGTTTCAATATGGTATCTTCACGAAAAAGATTTCCCACCATTTTTCAACCGTTCTCAATATGGTATCTTCATGAAAAGGTTAAGGTACTGATGTTGGATTAATTGTTTGAAAAATATGCTGGTTTGTAGAAACTTTCATCTTCTCTGTTATTCTTAGTTTGTCATAATGATTTGTACAACCTTTCATATTCTCTGTTATTCTAAGTTTGTCCTAATGATCTGTAGGGGTTGGTCCACTACACCATATTGTCCTAAAAAGCAGATATTGTGCACCAAAAAGGAAATTAATTCACATGTTACAATGCTATTTAAAAATGCAAGACGTATGAAGGTAGTGAATTATGCTAATAAGCAATTTAGATTGGGAGAGACATAATTAAATTTTATTATTTAATTGAAGATTTCCAATTAAAATAATAAATAAATCTACATTTATATATTTATATATTGATTGGAAGGCTTCTGACAACGGTCACTTCTTTCCATTAGATCCCTTTTAGGGCTTTGGGATACCTCTTATATAATATAGTTGGGGCTTGCTACTTCTTGGTGTGTTGGGGTAAACAAACTTGATGTGTTTTTTTGATCTCACAGTTGGAGTCTATGGAATAAGAAAGAAATTTTATAGCTTAACAAAAGTGGTCGTTTGACAAAAGTGGTAGAGAAAAGATTAATCTTTCCTACCTTGATAGAACTGGTGGTCAAGATTAACACCTACAAGAACATTGTTGTGGAATATTATCAAAACTAATAGAAGGATAAGAAAGAGTGTACAATAAGAACCTTGACAAACACGACCACTGAAACTTGCAACATTTGTTGTGGGAAGAGAAAATTATGTTTCTTTTTTCCAAACATGTATGTTAGTATATTATAATTTAATGAATATGTTTTCCTATTATCATATATGGTTTCATACTTTAACAAAACATTCGCCAAGACTTGACAATGTTTTATTATTCAGTGAAAGATTTGTCAAGATCTTACAAGATTTTATAATTCAGTGAAAGATTCACCATGACTTTACAAGATAATATAATCTGGTGAGAGATTTGCCAAAAAAATTATATATACATATTATATTATTGATAAAATCGCCTCCCATTTTTCCTATGTATCATGGGGATTAACCCATTTATTATACATATAAATTTAGGGTGGTTCTTAAAATTTTCCTTGCCTATTTCCTCAAGATTTGCACAAGGAAATAATGGTTCAAGTAGAGGCAGAAATTGACTAAGTCTAGGCCAAAGATTCTGATTGAGAAGAGAGATAGGTTATTTACTTGCGGGTTGTGCTCAAAGTGAGAAAGAAATTGTAATATATCTCTATTCCTCTAATTCAATGAAAGCAAACTTAAAGGGTTTTTAGCAGTTGCTTTCCCATAGAAAAATACTGAGCATGTGTGTTATTTATCATTGCAAGTTTCTGATTGTTGTTCTAAATTGAGAATTGAATTCCGCAAAGCAGTAGAGTAGGACTGTATCTCTTGATTTAGATTAAAATTTCTTGATTAGTTGCAATTCTACACCAAATTTCTACATGGTATCAAGGCATGATTCACATGAGAGCATAATTTCAAAGTTGTTTCTGAGCAGGTTTAGATTTGCAACTTCAGTGTAGCAGGATCTCTTCAGAGTTGGGAAAATGACCTTCAACAGGTTGAGATTAGAGTATGCATTGGAAGGTAGCTCAAATTTAATTGCATGAAAGGATCCATGAAGGCAGTGCTAGATGAAAATGGATTGCTAGAATATGTCAAGAGAGATATTGCAGACCACAGGCATATGATGCACATAACCTAACCCAATGGAAGAAAAATGTAGCAAAGGCAAGGAGAATAATATTGGAGGGAGTGTGAGACCACATTGTCTCAAATATCCATGGGAAAGAAACTTCTTTTGAAATGTGGAAGGCACTGAAAAAGATGTTCAAGAATAACAATCACCACAGGAAACTGGCCCCTTAAAGACCAACTTTGAAATATCAAGATGTATAAGAATGTTACTATTCCGTAATATCTTAGAAGATTTACTCAAGTTCATGATGAGCTTGGAGGGGTTGGTGATAAATTAACGAATTAGGAACGCTTATGGTTTGATTTGGTACGAGAAGAGATAAGGCAGAATACTAGAGATGGAACTTCATCCAATGGTGAGGATGACGAAAAAATTGCATTGGATGGAAATGGAAAGAAGGGCAAAGGGAGGAAATATCCAACCAAGCCAAAATCTAGTCAAGGGGTAAGCATAAAGAATTTTCCAAAATAAAATGCTTCAATTGTCATGAATTTTGGCATTATGCTACAAACTGTCCACACAAAAATTATGGCAAGAAGAACTTGGGAGGAGTAGCAGGTAAGGTATTAGCTTCACAGCTTGAGCTAGACTTCACCCTTATTACATGCGTGGCCAACACTATGATGGGGAGTGTGTGGTACTTGGAATCTAGTGCCTCATTCCACACGACAGGATGTAGATAGTTTTTTAATTACTTGGAGGAGAAATATCTCTAGATGCATATTGAGTTGGGGGATGAAAGAAGGTACCATGCTACTGAGATTGGTATAGTAACCTTTCAGACGGAGTCAAGATCCCATCTTTACCTCAAAGATGTCATGTTTGTTCCAGGCCTAAAGAAGAATCTCATCTCTGCAGAAGTTTTGGAAGACCATGGTTATGATGTGATCTTCAACAAAAGGAAAGCATTCATGAGACACATAGCCACTGGATAGGTGAAGCAGATTGGGGTTCCTGTGAAGAACCTATACAGGTTGGATGTGGAACATTGTGTTGCATAAAGAAGTAAAGTAGAGAGAGTGCAAAGCCACAATGTTAGTGAACTTTGGCATAGGATATTGGGCCATTTACATAATGGCGTCGTGAAAATTATGAAACAAATAACCACTGACCTTCCTAAAGGAGAACTTTAGCAACAAGATGTCTCAAAGGTTCTACCTTGGGGAAGTATGTGAAGTACACACTCTATGAATGAGACAACAAAGCACATGTAGTCTTGGAAATAATTCACTCCGATGTTTGTTGACCTTTCTCGATAGCCTCCTCTACCATACACAAATATTTTGTCATTTTTATTGATTATTTCTCAAGGAAGTGCTAGATCTTCTTCATGTGGAAGAAGGATGAGACATTCTCAAAGTTTATTGGATTTAAGGCACTAGTTGAGAAATAGACTTACAAGAAGGTGAAGGATCTTAGGAGTGACAATGGAGGTGAGTATTTTTTGAATGAATTCAAGGATTTCTGTGCAAAATAAGGCATCCAAAGAGAGTTGACAACAACCCACAACAAAATGGGGTGGCTAAGAGAAAGAACCGTAACATTGTTGGAGTTACGAGAGCTATGCTAGATGACCAAAGCCTACCACTGAAATTTTGGGTTGAGGCATGTAACACAACAGTCTACTTGTAGAACAATGATTATGCCAAAGGATGATTTCTTGGGGAGAAAGCCAGATATGTCTCACTTTACTATTTTTGGAGCCTTTTTTTACTGCCATGTCTCCAAATATTCTGGAAGAAGCTTGACCCGACAACAGAGTTAGGAGTTTTTGTGGGTTACACCAAAAATCCACACAATTACCGTGTGTACTTACCTCTCCTCAGAATGATAGTTGTGCGAGGGGATGTGAACTTTGATGAGGAGAAAGCGATGTGGAGCTCTCTTGAGAGGAAGCTTCAGATCCCACCAGAAGAGGAGATTTTAGTTTCGAAGGAGCAGCCTCAGGAAGTTGTGGAGAAACCACAAATTGAGGAGTAGAGAGTGGAGACATCCACCCATGTAAAACAATCCAGAGAAGGTAGAAAAAGAACCAGGGAAGTTGATAGATTAGTTCAATATTCTTGGGAGAATGTGGGAGCTCCTTTAAATTTGTGCAGGCAAAGGAGGTTACCTGGGAGGTATAATGGCTACATGGCTCTAATGACTGAGCTTGTAGACATTGACACATCCTCTTTCAAGGAAGAAGTAGAGAAAACTTTGGGTTGGTGTAATGGTGTAAGAATACAAATCCATCATGAAGGAAAATGTTTGGGAAGTGGTCCCAAGATTGATAGATAAATTAATTGTAGCTTCGAGATGGATCTTCAAAGTTAAGCATGCAACAAAAATAAGCATAGAGAAGTATAAGGTCAGATATTTGGCCAAATGATTCTCTCAAGTTGAGGAATTAATTATTAGGAAACCTTTTATATTCATCCATTAGATCAATTCTTGCATTGGCTACACAGATGGTGTGGAAGATCCACCAGATGGATGTAAAAACAACATTTATAAATGGAGTTATTGAGGAGAAGGTGTACATAAAGCAAGAAGAAGGTTTTCAAACATTTTATCGGGAGTCTCATGTGTGCTGACTCAAGCGAGCATTGTACAGTCTCAAACAAGCACCCCGTGCTTGTTACATGAGGATTGAAAGTTATCTCACTAGTTTGGGCTTCACAAAAAGTGAAGTGGATGTGAACCTATATCATATTTTGGTATAAGGTAAATTGATTATCATTGTTTTATATGTTGATGATTTAATATTAACAGGTGATGAACAACTTATTAGCTCTTGCAAGGAGGACATTGCAAGGGAATTTGAAATGAAGGACATGGGTCTCATGCACTACTTCCCTGGGCTAGAAGTATGGAAAGGTGATGGGGATTTGTTTGTGTCTCAAGGAAAGTATGCCAAAAAGATACTATATATATTCTGCATGGAGAATTGTAATCCCATGGAGACACCTCTAGCGACCAACTAGAGGAAGGAGACTACCACTTTAGGTGAAGAGGAGGATGCTACCATTTACCATAGTTAGTGGGTTCACCGATGTATCTTGTGAACACACAACCAGATATGTGCTATGCAGTCAACCAACTAAGCCAAGCTATGGTTAGGCTGACCAAATTGTATTGGAAAGAAACTAATCATGTTTTACGATACCTTAGAGGGACTACCTAGTATGGATTATGGTACAGATGGAGAGAGGGAGTGAATATGTGTGGCTTCAAAGATGTGGATTGGAAAGGATTCCATCCAATGAAAGAGTACATTAGGTGAAATTTTTAGGGTTGGGTTGGCAACGGTTTCTTGGTACAACATGAAGCAAATATTTGTGGCTCTCAACTCGGCAGAATTAGAATACATGGTTGCAAGTTAAGCAACATGTGAGGTGATATGGATGAGAAAGATACTTGTGGGTCTGTTTGGTTAGATGATGTATCCAACTATGATCTATTGTGATAACCAAAGTTGCATTAAGCTCTCTAAGAATCCAATATTTCACGATCAATCCAAGCACATAAATATCTAGTATCATCATTTATGGGTTTGTGTGTAGAGGCGGATAATGTTTTTATAATACATTCTGACAAAGGAACAATATGTTGACATCTTGATAAAGGATTTGTCAAGAGGGATGTTCAAGTTCCACATGTGTAGGATAGGGGTGGTTGATAATACCTTTATTGCTGAGAGGGAGTGTTGAAAAATGTAGCAAGAAATTTTCAATTTGACTTTGCCTTGGTCAAATTGAGAAAATTTGAATTTTCACATCTGCAAACTACTTGGATGCAGTTAACTTGGGTGACATGGATCTTGTCACTTAGTTAGCTTAGTAAGTTCGAGTTATAGGGATTAGAGGTCAATAAAGCATGTGTGATTGCTAATTTATAGTAATCAAGGTCAATTATTTCAAGTTGTTTTGATTTAAATTAGTTCCAACTATTGATAGGATGAGTGGAAGGTCAATTGGGCAGTGGGACAACAATATAACTCAGTGATCATCTAATTAATTGATCAATCAACCCAAAATAGCTAGTGCATGCAGAGAATTCGAGTTCCCTAGCTGTGGTGGAGATTCCAAGGTAGTGTAACAATAGTTGTAGACTAGGCTTGAGTGTACAGGTGTTTCATGCAGTCAAATGATCAACCTTGGCAATTGCACAATCATTTGGAGGAAGATTCCTAAAAAATAGGGACCTAATTCTCTAGGATTTGCATAAGGAAAGAAGAGCTCAAGAAGAGGCAGAAATTGACTAAGCCTGGGTCAGCGCTTCTCATTTAGCAAAGAGATAGGTTATTCACTTGCAGGTTGTGTTTTAAGCGAGCAAGCAATTATAATACATCTCTATTCATTTGATTTAATGCAATCAGTCTTAAGGGGTTTTTAGCAGTTGATTTCCATTAGAAAAATACTATGCATGTGTGTTACTTCTCATGGCATGTTTCTGATTATTGTTCTAAATTGTGAATTGAATTCCTTAAAGCAGTAGAGTAGGATTGTGTCTCATTTTAGATTAAAATTTCTTGAGTAGTTGCAATTCTACACCAAATTTCTACAGATGGGTAAATGATAAAAATCTTTTTGTATGCTTTCATTTGTCTCATTTCGAAAAAAGAGGAGATATTGAAGTGAAGCAACTGTGAAAAAGACAAGAAGGAAAAATTTCAGACCTGATATGCTCAGGGGGATACTGGCTGGATGCAGTATCAATGTTGGGAGGAGCAAAGTACTCAACTATTAATTTTCTAAACTGATAATTCCAAGTCGATATTTCCATCTATAGTGTTTTTTTGAAGGGTAAGAAATAACTATATTTTATTTACTTATTTTGCACGGTAAAAAAAAAGGAAAAACTAACTATGATTTTACTAGAAAATTATGAATTGGGAATAGAAAAGAGTTAGCTATGATTTTATTTATGAGTTTTGAATGGTAGAAAAAAATGGTTATATTATTTTTTTTTTTAAATTTGTGCAATGGACTATAAAAGGAAAAAATTAAATATTATGCTTAAGAGAACAATAACATATAGAAAAAACATCTTTTACGTTATTCGAGAATTTAAACATGAAGGAGCTTGTTAAACTAGATAAGAAATTATTGTGAATACAAGTTTCTTATTGTGAATACAAGTCCTTTTATATGTTTTAATATACAAGCATATACATATCCTAAATATAGTACCAATCATGCCTAATATACATTACTATAAGTATAGACAAATATGTGCGTGTATTATTTCAACGCATATTTATTTAATAGGCGCACGATATAGTATACGACGAAAACGTGTCTTTGTTTTCAAAAAAGAGGAACTACGTAGACTTTGAGAGTAGGCACGTAGGCACGTATACAGAACAATATTGAACATGCATGCATTAAATCTTTTTATCATCACTCTAGTTACTTAGTTTAAATTACGAACATAAGAAATTAGCCTAAGTATACAATGAGTGAAGTATATATATAGTGTCGTTTAGAGCACAGTTGTATTGTTTAATTATGATTTGAAAATATTATTGTATAGAGACAAATTCTAAAA
This sequence comes from Pinus taeda, assembly GCA_000404065.3. Classification (NCBI taxonomy): domain Eukaryota; kingdom Viridiplantae; phylum Streptophyta; class Pinopsida; order Pinales; family Pinaceae; genus Pinus; species Pinus taeda. Next base: position 222,718 of record APFE031617709.1, on the reverse strand, counting down.
GAGGTATAACCGACCTAAAGAAATTTACATATGGTAGAAAGAGGGACATTACAGGTTGTATCTAAGCTATAAGTTGCAACATTGGGCCTTTTATGAGTCTTGAACTGAAATAATTATTCTTATGCATGTTGTGATCAGATAATCAAAGAATTGTTAAAAGGTTTAAGGTATGGCAAAATAATTCAATGGGAAAACTTCCATAGGATCACTTAGAGGTGGTGAAGAACTTGATACTGAATTAGGAATGATGGGTGGAGGAGCCAGTAATGTGGAAAATAAAGAGTAAGAGTTATTGCAAGTAGTATGTAGCTTGGAGGTAGACCAGGTGAAAAAAGAAAGACTGTCCAAGGCTAAAGAAGAAGAGCGATTGTGTGTTCAATAGAACGTGCTGGGGGTAGCCCCGTGGGTTGTGTGCATACATCTGCTAATTCTTGAAGCAGGGGAACGATATCAGGGGGTATCGAATTAGTGAGTTTATTTGGTTTGACAAGGCAAGCCAAGCACAAAGAAACTAATTGGTTCAAACTGACTTTCTTAACGAGAGCTTTGCCAACAAGAGGTTGTTGGTTTAAGCGAAGAGGATGTAAGTACATAGAAATAGGATGTAAGTACATAGATGTGACCACCCTTGTGCTACAAGTGGTGTTGGCGATCTCTATCATGTTAAACAACGTGCCTAGCTTGTTGATATGGAATTTCAAGTAATAGATCGACACAATTGAGAGGAGAAACATTTCACATCACATTGTCACAGAAAGGGCACTGATATGGGGCTGGGTGTGGAGTGGTGGGAAGTTAAGGCGTTGAACCAAGTATTGGGTCACAAGATTCTTTTGACTCCCATTGTCATTGTCGATGATAAGAGTAGTTAATTCATGCTTGATCTGACAATTATGGGTAAATAGAGGTATAGCAGAGGTGTCGGCTTCATTAGCAATCATGAGGATGAGAGAGGGGTCTACTTCGGTAGGATTGTCGAGAGAAACAACTGCAGGATGGAGAGGGGAATCTGGTTGCTTGACCTCGGTAAAAAGAGTCTTGTTGGTGCACACATTTTTTAGTGCTTGACAATCAGTTTTTCTACTATATTCCCCCAAGTCTCAGACATATTCTTACTCTTTAGCTTTTCTTCCCCAAGTCTAGCTTATGTGACAATGCTGAGGGTTTAAAATAAATATATGGCCAACCAAGAACCACGAGCATAACCTTTCAGAGATCTGCATCCCAGGGGTATGTGATTGAAGACTACATATGACTGAAGTAGGAAACTAAAAAAATTGAGTAATTCGAATATCTTTATATGAATGATACAATCCAATTATCTTTCAAACAATAATTATTAAAATATATCTCGAGTGATATAAGTATAAGATCACTATCAATGCGCCTCAAAAGTATAATTCAATGGTGACAGATTGTAGAAGTGCCAGAGCCTATAATTTAAGAGTATTCTTTTCTTAATGTGTATTAAAAGTTTCACAGATTATTGATATAGACTATAAATCTATTTACACCTTAAGAATCAAGCCCAGTCCATGAAAATTGTCAGCCTTTCCATGTCACGATATATTGTGGCTTTGAAGCCAATTATCTGAGAAAAAAAGGATCTTGTATAGATAGGAAAAACACATTTATAAAAATTAACAATGAATACAACTACTAAATCTCGAGATATTGGTGTTTGTGAGTTCTGCAGGTTCTAATATTGTCAAAGAACTTCATCTTTAACCATTGCATTACAATATCACACCTGCAATGGAGTACTGTAGCTATGCAGTTGACCTTAGCTATGCGGCTGACCTTGTCTGTGCTGGCTATATAGAGAAACCAAAAGAATTTATCAAGAAAATGCCAATAAAAGCTGATGCTTCTATACGAATTTGTTTCATGGTGCCTGTAGAATAGATAAAAATATAGAGCTAAGAGAAAAGGCATGTCTGCCATTGATTCAGTGAATTTTTGAAGTTTGAAACCAAGTTGTTTCTCATGCAATAAAATATGTTTTCAATTGAACGGAGTTGCTAAAGGTTTGGCACTTTGGAAACAACATGAACTCGTGCTTTGGCACTTTGGATTGGTTGATTTTATTTTGTTGTTTTGTAATTGTTCACAAGTCTAAGGATCAGTTTTTTGACCACAATTTGACATATGTGGCCCGTTAACCCTAAAACCACTTTAGTTTGATTCAGTGATTAGAAATCACTCTTTCAGAATAATGGTTCAATCTTCAAATGCTCAGATTTTCATGCAAGAGTTAGTTAGTCAATTTGAGGATTCGCAATTTTTATCTGTGTATTTGCCCATGCATTGTATTTACAAATCATTTCAAGCAGTTGCACATTGCAATTGTGCTTTATTCACTTCCAAAAATATATATTTTAGTGTTTTGTGAAGTGCATATGCTTCTTTCTCGTTTGTGTACTAAAGGGTATCTGGTTTAGGACATCGATCCTGTTCAAATATTCCTGTTAAGTTTTAACTGCGTTTTTAAGAATCTATTGTGACTGTGAAGCACCTTCCCATTTCAGGGAATTTAGTATGGAAGAAGAAATGTGAATTCTATTCTCTAATTTGTCAACTTTATGTTCTTGTAGCAAATGTGTATCATCGGGATTTGAAACCGAAGAATGTTTTGGCAAATGCTGATTGCAAGCTAAAAATATGTGACTTTGGCATAGCAAGAGTTGCCTTCAATGACATGCCCACAAAAATCTTCTGTACGGTATACTATTTTAAATCTATATTATACAGATCCAAATCTAACAAGGGAGCCACTGTCGTAGCGGTAGTCCCTGCCGGGGTTTAGAAGTTGCAGATACGTAAAAAGTACATTGAATTACAGTGTCTTGCTCAAGAAAAGTGAAGTCTTTAGGTTAACTCGATATGGAGATGCAAAGTGGTCAGGTTCAAGGGATGATTAGAAACAGATTCAGTCTTTGATGTACATTACCTTTTAAAATTAGCAAGAAACATTTAACAACTTCATTATTATCTCTTAATGCAGAGTACTGCAGCCTGCAATGAATGCAATACATGGAGGATAAATTTGAACATTGAGCATCCTCATAATAGGCTGGAACTTAGGAATCCAATTGGTCTCTCTCCACTAAGCGTGTCATTGCATATGTGCTCTTGAGACTTAATGTTTGATCCATTAACGTTGATGGCTAATCTCTCACATTACTTAGTTAAATTGATATCAGACTTTCAGGCAAAAGGGCCTGTGAAGAAAATGGGGAGAAAATTCGTGTTGTTCAGCTATATTATTATCATAGCTATATTATTAGCATAGATGCATATGCACAGTAGTGTTTGGTTTCATAGCTTCCACAGGGATATGGAATGCAGTAAACATACTACCTGAAACAATTAACGTTGATGGCTAATCTCTCACATTACTTAGTTAAATTGATATCAGGCTTTCAGGAAAAAGGGCTTGTGAAGAAAATGGGGAGAAAATTCGTGTTTTTTAGCTATATTATTATCATATCTATATTATTAGCATAGATACATATGCACAGTAATGTTTGGTTTCATAGCTTCCACAGGGATATGGAATGCAGTAAACATACTACCTGAAACAATTTTCCGGCAATTTCTGGCAGCTAATTAACAATGTCGCTAAGCTAATTTCTTTGCTGTCCAAGAATTCCTTCTGCTTTCTTACTATATTTCACTGTGACCAATCTCAAGAGCCTTTTAGAACCAATCCAGTGTCTTCAACATCTCATGGCTTGGCTATCTATATAGGGAAAAACTGGGAAAGAAATATGTATTCTTTCAAGTAGAGTGACTGGAGTGAAGTTTTTAGGGGCAGCTTCATTGATGATAGTTTTGAAAATGAAGCCTTATGTATTAGTAAGTTTAAATTTTCTTGATATATTTTTGTTAGTACTTAATGAAGGGTTTTCTTTTCTGTATAAAGTACTTTCCCTTTTAAGAAGGGGTATCTTTATATATAAGTACTTGGAGTAATAGTGGCAGTGACCCGAATCTATTGGTATCAAGTAGT